>JANJGN010000029.1:25115006-25350006 GCA_026770705.1 Isurus oxyrinchus
TGTGGGTGTGTGGGTGCGTGTGTGGGTGCGTGTGTGGGTGTGCGTGTGTGGGTGTGCGTGTGTGGGTGTGCGTGTGTGGGTGTGGGTGTGCGTGTGTGGGTGTGGGTGGGTGTGTGTGGGTGTGGGGGTGTGTCTGGGGGTGTGGGTGTGCATGTGTGGGTGTGCGTGTGTGGGTGGGTGTGGGGGTGTGTGTGCATGTGGGGGTGTGTGTGCGTGTGTGGGTATGTGGGTGTGTGGGTGCGTGTGTGGGTGTGTGGGTGTGGGGGTGTGTGTGGGGGTGTGTGTGGGGGTGTGTGTGGGGGTGTGTGTGGGTATGTGGGTGTGCGTGTGTGGGTGTGCGTGTGTGGGTGTGCGTGTGTGCGTGTGTGGGTGTGTGCGTGTGTGGGATGTGTGTGTGTGTGTGGGGGGGTGTGTGGAGGTGTGTGTGTGGGGGGGTGTGTGGAAGCATGTGTGTGGGGGTCAGTGTGTGGGTGTGTGTGTGGGGGGGGGTGTGTGGAGGCGTGAGTGTGGGGGTGAGTGTGTGGGTGTGTGCGTGGGTGTGTGTGTGTGGGGGGGGGGTGTGTGTGTATGTGGGGGTGTGTTTGTGTGTTGGGTCTGTGTGTGTGGGGGGGGTGGGTGGGTGTGGGGGTCTGAGTGTTTTTTATTTGTGTGTGTGGGGACCGTGTGGGTGTGTGTGTGTGTGTGGGGGGGTGGTTGTATGTTTGTTGGGGGTGTGTGTGTGTGTGGCGAGGGATGTGTGTGAGGGGGTTGTGTGGGTGTGTGGGGGTGTGTATGTGTGTGGGTGTGTGTGTGGGGGTGTGTGTGATGTATGTGATGTGTGTGTGTGTGGGTGTGAGTATGTGTGTGGGGGTGTGTATGTGTGGGGGTGTGTATGTGTGTGGGTGTGTATGTGTGTGGTTGGGGGTGTGTATGTGTGTGGTTGGAGGTGTGTATGTGTGTGGGTGTGGGGGTGTGTATGTTTGTGGGTGTGGGGGTGTGTATGTTTGTGGGTGTGGGGGTGTGTGTGTGGGTGTATGTATGTGTGTGGGTGTGTGTCTGTGTGGGGGTGTGTATGTGTGTGTGCGGGTGTGTATGTGTGTGTGGGGGGGGGGTGTGTGTGTGTGGGGGGGGGGTGTGTGTGGGGAGGGGTGTGTGTGTGTGGGGGTGTGTGTGATTTGTGTGGGTGTGTGTGGTGGTGTGTATGTGTGTGTGGGTGTGTGTGGGTGTGTATGTGTGTGGGTGTGTGTGTAGGGCTGTGGGTGGGTGTGTGTGTGAGGTGTGGGTGTGTGTGTAGGGCTGTGGGTGGGTGTGTGTGTGGGTGTGTGTGTGGGGCTGTGTATGTGTGGGTGTGTGTTGGTGTGTGTGTGTGTGTGTGTTGGGGTGGGTGTGTGTGTGGGGGTGTGTGTGTGTTTGGGGGGTGTGTGTGTAGGATGTGTGTGTGTGTGGGGGGGAATGTGTGTGTGTGGGGTGTGTGTGAGTGTTGGGGTGGGTGTAACTCACCCAATATGATGTCAACAGAACCCGCTGCTGAAACACTGATGAGTTAACGGTGGTGTGACGGTCACCGGATGAGGGAGGGTCTGTTCTATTGATCTGACATCCGTCTCAAACCTGTGTCCAGGACCCGGGCTGCTTGTGCTGCAATATCACAGGTAACTGAGAAACAATGGCACAACGTCAGCTTCGTGAGTGTAACGATCCCTCCAGAGTTTATTGTGCTGAAGTCACTGGCGGAGATTTGCCCACTGTTTGCAGTTGTCTCCAGCCCTGGATATTATGACCCCAGCCCAAATCAAGGTCAAGTGATAAAAGACGATGGAACTTTTAAAAGCAAGATGCAATTTTTGTTTTTCTCTAGTCACCCAGTTTATGTTTAGTGAGGGTAGGGGTGTGTTACAGAACGACGTTCTGGCTGTAATGGACGCACTGCCACCTCTGAACAGTAGGGGTTGCTCTCTCTTTGCATTTGAGTTGAAGCGTGTTGGTAAGTTATGGCGGAGGGAACTTGATTCCCTCTTAGTTCTTTTTTTTTCTTACATTCCAGCTCTTCAGATGTTCCAAACATTTTTAAAAATATATTGTTTTGTCCGCTGCAGGGCCTCGTACCTATCAGAGCAGCAGCATCAGCCGCTCTCCTCCTACCTGATACCTCCCTGTACCAACCCTCCCGAGAGTGAGGGTCCAAGTTGTCACTGTACTTACAGCACAGAAACAGGCCATTCAGCCCAACAGGTGCATTCCAACTCTTCATGCTCCACACGAGCCTCCTCCCGCCCCTACTTCATCTCACTCTATCACCACGTCCCTCAGTTCCTTTCTCCCTCATGTGTTTACCCAGTTTCCACTCAAAGCTAAGATAAAAACAAAAAAAACTGCGGATGCTGGAAATCCAAAACAAAAACAGAATTACCTGGAAAAACTCAGCAGGTCTGGCAGCATCGGCGGAGAAGAAAAGAGTTGACGTTTCGAGTCCTCATGACCCTTTGACCTGGAAAAATTCAGCAGGTCTGGCAGCATCGGCGGAGAAGAAAAGAGTTGACATTTCGAGTCCTCGTGACCCTTCGACAGAACTATAATATAAAAATAAGCTGGTTTAAGGTGATGGTGGGGGTGGGGGTGGGGGTGGGGGGGGTGGGGAGGTATTTCAACTCTTTCTTGGACTCGAACTCAAGTTCTGTTGAAGGGTCATGAGGACTCGAGACGTCAACTCTTTTCTTCTCCGCCGATGCTGCCAGACCTGCTGAGTTTTTCCAGGTAATTCTGTTTTTGTTTTCCACTCAATGCTGTTCACCGTGGTAATGAGTTCCACATTCTCACCCCTCTCTGGGTAAGGACATTTCTCCTGAATTCCCTGTTGGAGTTGTTCGTGACTGTCTTATACTGACGGCTAATCTCACTGTGATAGAGTGACTGGCTTAGCTCTCAACCCTCTGTGAGAGAACATACGAACTAGGAGCAGGAGTTGGCAATTCAGCCCCTCGAGCCTGCCCTACCACTCATTACGATCATGGCTGATCTCAACTCCAATTTCCTGCCCTCTCCCCATAACCTTTCAACCCGTTACTAATTAAAAATCTGTCAATCTCCTCCTTAAATTTATTCCGAAAGAGAGGGAGGGAGAGAAAGAGAGAGATTGTTACCTGTGGTTGTATAAAACCAGGAATCTCTGGGTGGAGGTGGGATGAACTCTGAGTTCCATACAAAACAAAACTGAGAAGGGAAGGAGTCAAACTCTCAGAAAGCTCACCCAGTGTCAGCGCAACGAACCTGGGGCCACTGCAATGTGTAACATATGAGTAACGTTTGAGGACTCTGGGTCTATACTCGATGGAGTTTAGAAGAATGAGGGGGGATCTGATTGAAACTTACAGAATACTGAAAGGCCTGGATAGAGTGGACGTGGGGAAGATGTTTCCATTAGTAGGAGAGACTAGGACCCGAGGGCACAGCCTCAGAGTAAAGGGAAGACTTTTTAGAACAGAGATGAGGAGAAACTTCTTTAGCCAGAGAGTGGTGAATCTATGGAATTCATTGCCACAGAAGGCTGTGGAGGCCAGGTCATTGAGTGTATTTAAGACCGAGATAGATAAGTTCTTGATTGGTAAGGGGATCAAAGGTTACGGGGAGAAGGCGGGAGAATGGGGTTGAGAAACTTATCAGCCATGATTGAATGGGGGAGCAGACTCGATGGGCCGAATGGCCTAATCTCTGCTCCTATGTCTTATGGTCTAACGTGTAGCAGTCTAGTTCTCTAGCGGAGAGGCTGCAGCTGCTGTGAGGGATGTGATGCAGCAATGTGTTCACGCCCCGGCTCTCCCTTCTGATTCTCAGACCGTGGACTTGGCGTACCTGGCTAAAATAACCCACGGCTTCTCGGGCGCCGACCTCACCGAGATCTGCCAGCGGGCGTGCAAACTGGCGATTCGGGAGGCCATCGAGGCGGAGGTCAAGCGGGAGCAGGAACACCAAAACCACCCGGACATCGCCATGGTGAGTGAGACCCACCCCCGCTTACACCGACACCGGGGGGGGTGAAAATTACCCCGTTCGCCACAGGGGTGTCCCTTAGCTGGATTTCTAAACCCAGGCGGAGTTTGACATTTACTCGGGACCCCAGGTATGGTTGGTGATGTTTGTGGATCCGAACGGGTTGGGGTGAATGAGGACCCTCAACAGCAGCGTCTTGCATTTATGTAGCACCTCTAACTTAGTAAAAGGCCCCGAGCCGCTTCACAGGAGCATTACCCAACAACACTTGATGCCGGCCACAGGAGATATTACCACAGGCGACCAAAAGCCTGGTTAAAGAGACAGACCCTCGTTAAATCCACCCCCACCCCTGAGGAGAATGAGGGAGGGAGTTCCAGAGCTCGGGGCCCAGACAGCTGAAGACATGCCCCTGATGTTCACCACCAGCTCAGACAGCATGTTCCTTTAGTGTTCTCACACCCACAATGTTTGAGCTGGACGGTGAGGGGGAGGGAGAAATCTAGCGGGTCACACTAAGAGATACCCGGTCCAGCGAAATTGTTGGCCAGTAGAGAAAGGCACAGGGGTTGTGAGTTGATGTCTGTCCTTCACCAATTTGCTGATATTCAATGAAACGACTCTTTATAAAATTGAATGTTGCCCCCCACCCTGACCCCCGACAACCTTTGACCTACCTCCATTGTAGGATCCTGTCCTGATCATTCCCAGCTGCTGAGCTGGATGGGGGGTGGGGGGTCGGGGAATCCGGTTTGAATATCCACCCCCATGGCCCTGCCTTTTTGTGTTTTAAAAACAGGAGGACGACTACGATCCTGTCCCTGAGATTCGCCGTGACCACTTTGAGGAGGCCATGAGGTTCGGACGCCGATCGGTCAGCGACAACGACATCAGGAAATACGAGATGTTCGCCCAGACCCTCCAACAGAGCCGAGGCTTTGGGAACTTCAGGTGTCGCTCGGAGCGCGTTGTAACACTCCGCGCGGAGAGAGCTTTGCATTTATATAGCGCCCCCCCCCCCCCCCCCCCCCCCCCCCCCCCACCCCCACCGAACCCGACTAAGCACTTCTGAAATCTGTTGCGATACAGGAAATGAGGCAGCCCCATTTTGCGCACAGCAAGCTCCCACAAACAGCGATGGTGACACTTGAGCAGATAATCTATTTCAGCGACCTTGGTTGAGGGGTAAATATTGGAGGGGGCGCCGGAGAGAATGCCTCCCCTCTTCAAAATGGTGAAGTAGGTGGGGTCTCGTACGCCTACCTGAGAGGGCAGACTTGGTGGGGGGGGGGCCTCAGTTAAAATGCCTCATCCAAAAGACAGCACCTCCGGGGCTGCAGCACTCCCTCAGTGCAGCACTGAAGTGCCAGACTGGATTCTGACCTCTAAAAACCTCTGGTCTGGGGCTTGGACCCACAGCCGAGAGCGCCGTTCACTGAGCCAGTGGTACTCGGGTCGCTTCTCCCAGCGGCTCCTACGTGTGGAATCTGTGCCGAAAGAGAAAGACCGACTTGCATTTTTATCACACCTTTGCAATGTCTCGAACCAGCCAGTGTGTTTTTTTTTTGTTAATTTAAAGAGTAGTCATAACCTTTACAATATGGGAGGAGATTTTCCAAGGGAACTTTCTGATGGGTCTGCTGTTCACATCTGTCCCAGAATGACCATGAGTCTTAACATCACGGACATTAAGCCCATAGTCTCCATAATCCCTAATCCAAAGCCACATACTTTCATATGTAGAGACCTCTGCAAACAAAAGGAACATGATCAAGCCCCATCGCGCCTTTTTTGAATTACAAGGGACCCCTGTTGCTTTCTCTCTGGCAACACCTTGGCCAAATAGACTCAACTTGCCAACCAATCAGCAGCCTTTTCTCCTGTAGTATAACTTGTTGCGATCATTTGAAATTTGGAATTCTTGCCTTTGTCCTGATGAGTGATAGACGAAAAGTTTTGACAACGTCTCTCTCCCTCTCGCGCGCTCTCTCTCTCTCGCTCTCTCTCTCTCTCTCTCTCTCCCTTCAACATTGTCCATAATCCTTCTCAAAGTCCCATCAATATCTGTTCCCTTTCCTCTTCTAGGTTTCCATCTGCCAATCCAAACAGTGGACAGGGGAGTAGTGATGGAGGGAGCGGAGGGAACCTGTATCGTGAAGAGGGAGATGATGATCTTTACAACTGAGCAGCGAGTCAAAGGTCAAAGTTTACAGGTCATGGCTTGGGGACGGCAGCCTATACCCTGCACCTTGTACATCGCCAAGGACAGATCTGTTACCTTGAACCCTGCGGGGAAGCAGTACCTAATCTGCGGCAGTTTGGACTTGGAATTTACTTCAGCTTCACGAACTCTCTGACCCGTGTCCCAGTGTTTGGTTAATGGCGGGTATGGGTTGATAGCTCAACGCTTTGTACAGTACGCAGGGCGTAAATGTGATGGTCCATTCACCATTGGCTGTGTGGGGGCAATGGGTGCACGCTTGTGTGAGTGTGTGTGCGTGTGTGTGTGTGTGTTTGTGCGTGAGCACGTCTGTGTGTACACTAAGACTGCCATCCATCCAGATTGACCTGGCCTTTCACAATGTTACTGGACAAAACCAAAAACCCCAGATTAAAAAAAGGACCTTTCTGTTTTTTAAGGTACTTCTGTGATTTACGAAATGGTGTTCTCTAAGTTACACTGAGAGGAAAAGCTGATAGTCAAATCTACAACTCCATTTCCTCACCCACCCTGATTCTTGTAACTCTCGGAATTCGCCCCCCTGCTATTCAGCCGTTTAACAGGCTGAAATATATTAAACACTCACCGTGTGACAAGGTGTGTCTGAGGGATGATGGAAACAAGACCTCATTTACCAATCTCCCGGCTTTTCGATATGGAACAAGAGTGTGCTCGCTGGCTTCTGGCCCCTCCACCCGACCCCCCACCCACCACCTCAAATTTAACATTCTTACCCTTTGCTTTCAAGTCCCTCCTTGCCCTCAACACCCCCCCCCCCCTCCCTATCTCTGCGATCTCCTTCAGCCCTACAACCCCCTGGTATGGGCACTTGAACAGCACCAGCCTGACTGCACAAACTGTGCCTGGGGGCCCCAGGTAGGCCCGAGGCCTCGTTTTAAATTAGGCCAGTGAACTGGCCTGTGGGATGTGGCCTTGCACCCCCCACAACTCCCTACAGCCTCCAGCAATTGAAGTTTCTAACCTCCAGGACACTGTTGTGGAGGGGGTGGTGGGGGGGTGGGGTGGGGTGGTGGGTGGGGGGGTGGGGGGGGATCACGGGCACAGTAAAAAAAATGTAGGTACGTTCGATTTTCTTTGTACATTTTGTTATCCAAAAGGAGATGGGCGAAAAGAGGTCCTCTTGAATGGGTGAAGCGGACGAAGGAGTGACATGTTTGATGGAGCCTCCCAGGAATATGTCCGACCAGAGTTGACAACCCGAGCAAGCGGGTCTGATTTGAAAGTTTTCCCTGTGTTTTTTTTTAAAAGCCGAAAGCCTCTGCCTCTCTCCCTGTCCTTGTCCGGTATTTAATGAGGGAATATGGGCTGCCCGTATCCCCCGTCACCGCCTCTTCCCCGCGAACGCTGACACCGCTTCCGGGCCAAAGGTGTCTGGTTTGGTTTTTGTGGAGCGAGGGCGCTCGCTTTTCACTCGCCCGCGATTTAAAAACAAACAGCTCTTGCAAAACGGGGAAGGGTTTTCTTTTTCTTATGGATTTCAGAGATAAGCCTTGTGACGGTCAAAGGAAAGACTGGAAATTGAGCGGACATTGTGACGGTCAGTCAAGTGGGGGAAGGGATTGAACCAAGCAGGATGGGGGTTTCCTACCCGTTTGCTGCCCATTTTAGGTCAATACCCCGACAGAGTCAAAGATTGGCTAGGGGGATAGGAGGCCATTTGGCCCATCAAGCCTGTGCCAGCTCTCTGCAGGAGCATCTTAGCTAGTCCCTCTCCCCTACCTTTTCCCCATAAAACACAGAGATAGGATCCGGAGTTGACCATATGACCTGTCGAGCTTTCTCCCCCATTCAATACAATCATGGTTGACCTTGGGCTTCATCTCCACCTTCCCATCCACCCCTCACCCCCATACCCCTCGATTCCCTGAAAGACCTAAGATCTGTCTATCTCAGCCTTAAATATATTCAACCATGGAACACCCACAACCCTCTGGGGTAGAGAATTCCAAAGATTCTCAACCCTTTTTGAGTGAAGCAAGTCCCCTTCATCTCAGCCCTAAACGGCCGACCTCTTACCCTGAGAAGATTTGAAGAAGCAATACTTTGTCAGACTGATAGTGCAGGTATTCGGACTGGTTCCTGAGGGGGCTCTCTCTGAGAGCGCCACTTCCTGTGGTTCGGTCACTGCTGAGTCAACCGATCCCACCAACTGGGGCTCTTCCCATTGGCCTCAGTACCGGATGGATCAGGAAAGGGAAAAGTCTGTCCCGCTCTGGGCCGCACCCTAGTAATTCCTGTAAAGTTCACCCCCGCAAGGTTGGCTAAGACCCAGGCTGTGAAGCCTTCCACTGGCGAATTGCCTGCCCACTGCTTGCTGCCTGAGCTCCCTTATTGGAGATTGGTGTTTACCTACTTGTTGGAAGGAAGCTGATATTGGTGGAAACTCCAATCCAGTGGAAGCTAGTAGAGAAGGACTGAGATCTTGAAGATGGAATTCTCAAAGGCCAAGAAACTCTGTCTGTTGGTTCTTATATTTCTCAATCACTGGTTTGTCCAGTGTGGGCCTGGAGTCCTGTTGCCTCTTTGACTGACCCATGAATCCTAAATCAGAACAGCAAAGTCTGTACCAAAAGCTTGTGATTTATATAAATGAACCAATATTGCTCTCTAGCCAGGAACATAACCAGCTTGAACTCTGCCCCCACAAACCTGAAAGAGTTTAAAAGGCCCGCGTGCTGCTGTTGAGATGGTTACAGTTGATCTCAGCTCATTACCTCAGGCGATATCCTGCCTGGGCATTGTCTGCTGGTGTCACGTTAACTCTGGCATCTTTTGGAAACATCTTTATCTTCTCACAGAAGGACGTTGAAAATCAGAAGTTTGACGGGACAACAGTTAGAGAGCCCACTGATTTTCAGAATCACATTTCTGAACAGTTTGCAAACTGTGACCTACCGAAAGTGAGGAATGGGCTGTACCAGCTGCTTCATGAGTAGACGCCCTGCTGTCCCTCCCCTCCACACCCCTCCTTTTCCTATCCCACCATCTCCTGTTCCTCCCTCCCTCTTGCGTCCCTTTTCCTCACCTCTTCACTTTTGCTTCCTCCTTCCCTCTTTCCAAATTTCCTGTCTCCCTCCCCCCCTCACCCCTTCCCATTCTTTTCCAACACTATCCTTCCTATTCTGGTCCCCATCCCTCCTTCCCTCCAATCTCTCCCCCTCCACTCTCTCTCTCTCTCCCTTTCTGTCACACGCCCCTTCCCTCTATCTCTCTCCCCCCCACACACATTCTCTATCTTTTTCTCTTACCTCTCCTCTCGATCTCCCTCTCTTACTCTCTCCCACCCCTCTACACACTCACTCTCTCACACCCTCCTTTCAGTCACATTCCTCTAGACACACACACACACACACCCTCTTTCCCTCTCTCTCTTACCATCCTCTCACCCTCACACTCTCTCACCCCTCCATACACTCTCTCTCACACCCCTCCCTTCTTTCGCTGTTTCCTCCAGACATTCTCTTTCTCTCTCTCACCCCTCCACTTCCTCTCTCCATCCCAACCAGCACCCAGTTTATGAAGATTGTCTCTCAAGCTGTTAAATAACCTTTTCAATCAAACTAACCTGTATTGTGAAGTTTGATGGTTTTATTACATACGTTTGCAATTTAAAGTTTAAGTTTAATTTCATTTTGGATTATGAGATGAAGTTGTATACATTTATAAAACATATATAAAGTCTATAAATCACATCTTGCTGAGACATGTTAGGTAAAAAAAAAACTCATCTGCTGTGACTTAAAAGGACAATAAAGGTGCTGAGCTTTACTTCAAAATCACGCAATAAACATAAAGCAGCTTTGTAACTGTAAGATTAGCCCAACCCACCTGAACAACCCTGTGTTCCTTGGCTTTCCCATTGCTAAGGCCAAGCTGGTGTCCATCAAGGCAGCTTTGGAGTCAGGGCCTGCTGTTCCCAGACTGAGCCCCATCGGGACCTGCCGATCACCTGTTAAATTCAGCTGAACAGAGCCCGTTGAGTGGGAGATGTTAGTCACACGAGTCTCCAAGGTTCAGAGGCAGTGCTCAGAGGCAATAGTGAATGATATAAACGTCTAAATCTGACAGGCAGAGAAAGACCCTTAACTAACCCACAGAGTGATGGTCAGATCATTATAATTAAACACAATTACCCTCCGATAACCCCCTCCTCCTCTCACACCACCCTCCACTCACTCCTCCCATGTTCCCATTTCCCTCCCCCCCCTCCATACCTACCCCCCCCCAACCATCCTCCCCTCACTTCCTTGTTAAAGCCATCCCCTCTACCCACCCCCTCCTCTCCACAATACCCACTCATCCTTGCCCCCCACACCTCATCTACCCTCTCAACTGCCCCCTCGCCTCACCTAACCCCACACTTCACCTACCCCTGCCCCCTCGCCTCACCTAACTCCACACTTCACCTACCCCTGCCCCCCTGCCTCACCTAACTCCACACTTCACCTACCCCTGCCCCCCGCCTCACTTAACCCCACACTTCACCTACCCCTGCCCCCTCGCCTCACCTAACTCCACACTTCACCTACCCCTGCCCCCCGCCTCACTTAACCCCACACTTCACCTACACCTGCCCCCTCGCCTCACATAACCCCACACTTCACCTACCCCTGCCCCCTCGCCTCACTTAACCCCACACTTCACCTACCCCTGCCTCACTTAACCCCACACTTCACCTACCCCTGCCCCCTTGCCTCACCTAACTCCACACTTCACCTACCCCTGCCCCCCTGCCTCACTTAACCCCACACTTCACCTACCCCTGCCCCCTTGCCTCACCTAACTCCACACTTCACCTACCCCTGCCCCCTCACCTCACCTAACTCCACACTTCACCTACCCCTGCCCCCCGCCTCACTTAACCCCACACTTCACCTACCCCTGCCCCCTCGCCTCACTTAACCCCACACTTCACCTACCCCTGCCCCCTCGCCTCACTTAACCCCACACTTCACCTACCCCTGCCCCCTCGCCTCACTTAACCCCACACCTCACCTACCCCTGCCCCCCCGCCTCACCTACCTCCCCCCCATCCTTTCCCTCCCTTGCCCCCTCCCCCACCGCCATGCAAGTTGCATATTAAAGGCAAAGTGAATGATGAACATCTATTTTTATTCAATTACATCTCAAAGCGCTGACTAAAAAGGCCACAATACAAAAATAAGTAGCTCAAAAATTACAATAATTCTTAAATACATTCATTTAATACACATATATTTAAAATTCTTTCAGACAAACTGTTTTCTTGAACAAGTGCACAAAGAATAAACAGTACTGGGATCTTAGCAAATATATAATATATGTTTCACTGAAGTGCCATTTGCAAAGTAAAGTGCAATGAATTAAGGAGTTCACCATCAACAGTTGCTGTAGCTTAAGACGTAACCCCTTCAGATAACGTGTCACATTCTTGACAGGTGCTGTTTTTTGGAATCTTCTAGAAAGTAGTCAGTGCATTTATATTTTTGTTTTTTTAAATCTAGCCCCTTCCAGAGGATGTTAAGCTGCCTCCACCCCCTGCCCCCTACCTCATGGAGCTGGGATGCGTGAGGTAATGTCAACATTGTCACATTAGGAAAGGGGAGGAAGGAAGTAACATTTCTATAGCGCCTTCCACGACCTCAGGAAGTCCCAAAGCACCTTACAGCCAAAGAGATACTTTTGACCTGTTGTCCTGTAGGAACTGCGGCACTCTATTCGCACACAGAAAGCTCCCGCAAGCAGCAACGTGATAAACAACCAGATAATCTGTATTTAAAGACAATGATTCCGGGCTAAGTATTGACCAGGACATCAGGGGAGGGCTCCCCTGCTCTCCTTTGACTTTGTGCCATGGGATCGTTTACATCCACCTGAGAAGGCACAGGAATACGTAACGTCTCATCCGAAAGGCAGCACCTCGGACAGCGCAGTATTCCCTCAGTGCTCTACTGGGAGTGTCAACCTGGATGTTTGTGCTTAAGGTTCTGGAGTGGGACTTGAACCCACCATCTCCTGACTTAGAAGCAAAGTATGTTTTTTTTTTAGCCATTTAATGACAATTGCTATGCTTGTTGCCTGGGCTGAGCAGTTCTGTCAGGCAGCAATGTACAACATACCCTCCAGCCTCAAGGGTCAGTGTCCTTTCTGGGGTATGGTGAAGGAAAGCATTGCGGAGTGTTTGCCTCCCTCAGAATGTGAGGTGCCAAACGGAAGGAGGGAGGAAAGAAACTGCATTGCACAACCTTAAACTCAACACAGGGCAGGGATGGCTGACACCCACCATGAGAAAGAGGTGTTATTGTTTTGTGTCAAGGTCCTTTGCCAAAGTGAGCCATTGGCCTAACTCTATCAGACGCTGAGGGGCCCTATTGTGTGCGTCGAGGAACTTTACACCCAACCTGCACCACAGAAACAGGCCATTCAGCCCTTCTGCCCCATGCTGGTGTTTACGCTCCAAAGGATCATCCTCCCCATTCTTTTCTCACCTCACCTCACCCTGTCAGCACATCAGATTGGCCCAGTTTGTCAATTGCGAGTTAAGCATTTATCAAGTTTATTTAAAATTTATGTGGTCATAATTGTAATGATCCTTTATAATTAATTATAACAAATTGATTTGAATCATTAATATAATGAGTCATGAACCTGTAGGGGCTACGAGGATCAAGAGGAGGGAGGGGGACTTACTGGCTTGTTCTGCAGAGAGCCAGCACTGATTCAATGGGCTGAGTGGCCTCCTTCTGTGGCGTAAATTACTCTGACTCTGTCTCTAAATCCTCCTATTCCTTTCTCCCTCGTGTGTTCATCCAGTTGCCCCTTGGATGTATTTAAACTATTCACCTCAACCATTCCCTGTGACAGCGAGTTCCACATTCTCACCACTCCGAATTTTCCCCTGAATTGGGTTTACTAGTGACTATCTTCCTATTGCTGGCTCCTGGTTTTGGACTTCCCCACATCTACCCTATTAAACTCCTTCATAAGATTAAAGACCTTTTGTCAAATCGCTCCTCAGCCACCATATTTACAGAGCTGAAAAGAAAAAAAAACCTGTGTTTGATATGTTGCATAGAGCAGGTTGTTTTTGGCCTGTGGCATGTTCACACTGTTCCATTACTCCCAAAGTAAATGGACACATGCGGTCAATGTTATTAACTGTGTGGTCGGGAGGGTGCATAGAAACAGGAGGAGGCCTCCCCAGGCTCTTCCACCATTCAGGTAGATCGTGACTGACCTGTATCCTAACTCCAGTTGCCTGCCTCCCTTCCATAACTCTTAAAGAGATGTGGAGGAGGGTGTGCTTTGTCATGGGAACGTTCAGCATATGACAGATAATTGGTAAAGGTGTTCCTGATCCCAGGAATGAAAGGCTTAACATATGAGGAACGTTCGAGGACTCTGGGTCTATACTCGATGGAGTTTAGAAGAATGAGGGGGGATCTGATTGAAACTTACAGAATACTGAAAGGCCTGGATAGAGTGGACGTGGGGAAGATGTTTCCATTAGTAGGAGAGACTAGGACCCGAGGGCACAGCCTCAGAGTAAAGGGAAGACCTTTTAGAACAGAGATGAGGAGAAACTTCTTTAGCCAGAGAGTGGTGAATCTATGGAATTCATTGCCACAGAAGGCTGTGGAGGCCAAGTCATTGAGTGTATTTAAGACCGAGATAGATAGGTTCTTGATTGGTAAGGGGAGAAGGCAGGAGAATGGGGTTGAGAAACTTATCAGCCATGATTGAATGGCAGAGCAGACTCGATGGGCCGAATGGCCTAATTTCTGCTCCTATGTCATATAGTCTTATGGTCTTTTAATAAGGGTGAGAAGGTTGCTGTCCCTTATGCTATCATGCACAAATGCACCTCTTATTGAAGGTTTCTGCAAGTTAAAGGATTTAATGTCATTGGACCCAGGTAGCAGAACCAATGAATGGAGGTTACTAAAGCTGATATTAGCAACAGGGTGACAAGGTAAGGTTTTAAGCTATTTGGATATATTATTGTGTTGCTTCAAACATTAACAGGCGGAAGTACGTCTGGACATCACCTCTTACAAAACTACTCCAGGGAATTCATGGCCAGTGTGATAGTTTTATTCGCCTGTGTAGGAGAGGGAATTCCCAAATTGTTCCTGGTTTTTATCTTCCTTCAAGAGATCTCCGCAAGATTAGTTGGAGTGGGGATGCATTAGGGAGTCACAATTATCTTCGGCAGACCCAGATACATCAAAGAGTTTTTAACCTGTCTGCATTGCTCATGTGAAGCTCCCACCCCATCCCAAGCTCTACTCGGATTTGGGTCACTGGGGACACCTCAATGGAAGGACACGAGTCAAGCTCGTGGACAGCTTCCCCGATGGAGAGAGTAACCTTGGCCCACACGCATCCATCTCCCAGTAGCCATGGTTACAGACCAGAGTGGAGCAAAGCCTGTCCAGGGCTCATTCATTTACAGGAGAGTTTGCACAATGCAAAGAGGCGTTGGAGCTAAAAAGCACAGGAAGATATTTCTTTAAAAAAGTACTCATGAACATCCGAACAATTACCCAGCAAGAGAAGGTGTACGACAGAGGGCAGGAAATTCAAGAACAGCCACAGCAAAGGACAGAATTCCAACAAAACTTCAAAAACTATTGTAGCTCCAGCAATGAAACAGACCTGTTCAGTGCTTCTGCCTCAATTCATGCTAACAGCTAAACCCAGGAGAGGATTACTAACATTGGATGTAAAACCCCGGTGTTGCAATCTTTTTGATTTTGGGGAACTCTAGGACAGCCGCTGTTACATTGTCCCCTGAAAACGGACACAAAAGCCTGGGAATTCTTTGTCGCACAGTTACAACACGAAACAGCACTGCATGCAGAATGCCAATGTGATATTGTTAATTACTTTCTCCAGCTGGTAGTGGTTTAGCTGCCCTTGCTGCAGTTACACGCTCTGCTACTTTCTGCTTTTTTTTCATGTGCTGGACAGGATTTTTTTTTTTTTGTTTTGTTTTGTTTCTACACTCGATGCTTATTCGTTACTCCCACCCCCCTCTTCCCCTTTCACGTGAGATCCTGTGCAGACAGAGGTGGAGACGCCTGAAAACTCTCCACCCCACCAAGTGAAACAGTCAGGAGAATGTTGCGTGGGGAATCGCCCTGCAGGCTGTCTTTTACTCCAGGGACTGGCTTTGCGCAGGGAAAGGGGTTCCCTCCAACCGGACACCGGCATAATGTAGCCTGGCTGATTTGAGAGGAACCAGAAGAACTTGGAACTCTCAGCCTGTGAGCAGGTGGCCTTCCCTGCACTCACTTTCCCATCAAGTTACTGGCGTTTAGGATCAATCACTGCTTCAAGGCCCTTCCTAACCTGTCACTAACACATAGTCGCCCTCCCCAAATCCCATTTAACACAAAAAGGAACCTTGTTGATGCTCGAGTGTTGTTCACATCAACTAAAGACAAAGGGATGGGTCACTTCATTGCAATATATTAAACCAGAAGGATTTTGATCTGGTTATGTGCATCATTCCATCTACTAGCTACCGATGCTGCTGACTATAGATCGGATCCAGTCCTCTGTAACTTGAGGTATATTAAATCTATTTCAGACTGAATTTCTCAATCCACAAGATTTGTTGATCTGAGTAGGATCCCAATGGGTTAAAGGGATCATTTGTTTATGAAAACTGCCAGCCAACAGCTGCAAAGATCCCCCTGAGGGATCAAGTCCTTTCCCTTCCTCTAGTGCCATCTCCGCATCTTGCCCATCCAAAGCAGCCTTTGAAGGGGTCTTCTGGTCCAGCCATTGAACTAGGCCCCTCTGGATTCATGACCAATCCCTTCAAATATCCTTTCCAGCCCTCGTTCAAAACCTGTTGACGACACTGCGCTCAGAACTCTGAAAAGAGCTGACCTCCCAGCGGTCAAACTTGCTCTTATTGAAGTCAGTCTTCCTTACGAACATTTTGTAAATTTTCCTTAGCACCGCACGTCGGAGTAGGATGTAGACCCAGGGATCGAGAATCTGATTCCAGGAAGCCATGCGGACCCCAAGGAAACTTGACCAGCCGTCTTCCTTAACATTCTGGATTCGATTTAAACCAACAATTACCTGAGGTCAAGCAAAGTGAATGCGTTATTGAATAGCATAGGAATTACCCAGAATGTATGGTACATTCAGCCCAACTATATGCTCCACACAAACCTCCTCCCAGCCTATCTTATAGATAATCTAAACCAAAGATGAAACTACTTATAATACAAGCCTAAAAATTACTGGGGCTGATGTTAGTCCATGAATATCTCATGTGTGGGTGTCTAGCTAATCTCTTCACTATATTTAACATTTAAAATAAACAAAACAATCTTCTCTGGCCTTTCGTCTCTCGTGGTTACTCAACACTACCCTGGCCACCGTCTATCTCTGCAACTTACTTCAGACCTCCAAGGTCTCTATGTTGCTCTAATTCTGGCCTCTCGAGCATCCGCCGATTTCCATCGCTCATTGGCGGCCGTGCCTTCAGCTGCCTAGGCCTTAGGCTCTGGAATTCCCTCTTTTTTCCTCTCTGCCTCTGTCTCTCTCTCTCTCTCTCTCTCCTTTAAGACAAGAACCTCCCTCTTTGGTCGCCTTCTGTGACTCAGTGCCAATTTTAGTCTGATAAAACCTCTGATGTAGGGCTGTAGTACGTTTTACTGCATTACAGGCGCTATATAAATGCAAGTTGTTGCAGTAATCTCTTAAAGAGAACCTGTTGGGTCACAAACTAACTTTGAAGTATTTTGCAGAGTGCTGAATGACAATGCCAATGCTCACCAGCAGAGGGCTCCAGCAGACGCACGAGACCATCATTATCCCAATCAGCTGTACAACCATTTCAATGTCGTGGGATTTGGTCCTCCGGTTAAAATTCTGCTTTTTAATCCTGGCCTGGATGAGTGTCACTCCGCTGATGGTGTTGCAGATCAAAGATATTAAAAGGGCCATCACTCCCAGGAATGAGAAAAGCAGGGTAAAGGCGTAGTCGGTCCAGAGGGGGTTGGGGCCCACACTGATGAAGCACCATGTCCTTGGCCACTGGACACCATAACTTCCAAAGCTCATGAAGGGCAGAAAAGCGACAAAACCAGCCACCAGCCAGAGGCCGACAACTGTTAGCTTAGTCCTGGTGGAAGTCACCACCGCCGAATGGAGCAGGGGCCTAGTCACACCCACGCAGCGCTCGATTGCCATGATGCAACCCAGGAAGAGCGGGCACAAGCCAAAAAACACCAAGCAGCCCCCCAAAAACTGGCACATAGGACCCTCACTGTCTATTCCCTCGGAGTAGAGCCGGAGGACCAGTGCGCCCGGGATGATGTGCCCAGCGAAGTCCGTCAGCACCAGGCTGCTGGCAAAGAGCAGGAAGGTGGCTTTAGACCTCCTTCGGAACCTGGCGTAAGACTTGATCAGGATTACAAGAGCGATGATGTTCGACAAAGCGCCCAGTGTCATGGAGAAGATGGGGATGGCGACAGACTTGGCTGACGGAGCAGCTACCTCTGAGCACCGCAGAGTGCTGGTGTTAGTCTGAGGGAGGCTGCTGTTGGCGTTAACAAAATCTTGGTAGAGAGCCGTCATGTTGGCATATTGAGACATGCTGCACCTCACCACGTCCATAACCCACGCAGGTCCATTTACATGCCTAGGGGCAGAGAAACGAATAGTGTCAAATTAATAAAAGCTAGCGCAGGACAAAGTATAAGCACAAGACATCAGCCACATGATCAAAAACATGGTTCACTTCAGAACCAAACGTTTACCTGACCCTTAAACTTTGAAATCTTTACTTGGAGCAATGCATGAAAATGAGAGGCCCAACATGAGTCAGGGTGAATTTGGTTCCATTACACAATGAACCCACTTCTGGCCAGTAGCACTCTCCCACCGGATCAAGCGATTGTGAGCTCCAGTCTTACTCCCAGTGCATAATCTAGGCTGACACCCCCGAAGGAGTGCTGCACTGTGAGAGGTGCTGTCCTTCAGATGTGATGCAGAACAGAGGCAACCTCTGGTGGATACTAAAAGGCCCCATGGCACTATGTTGAAGGGGAGTTCTCCCAGGTGTCCCGGCCAAATTTTATCCCTCAAACAACAACTAAATACAGATCAAAAACAGAATTACCTGGAAAAACTCAGCAGGTCTGGCAGCATCGGCGGAGAAGAAAAGAGTTGATGTTTCGAGTCCTCATGACCCTTCGACAGATCATCTGTTCATTATCACATTGCTGTTTGTGGGAGCTTGCTGTGCACAAATTGGCTGCCGTGAATCTTACATTAGGACAATGGCTACACTTTGGAAGTATTTCATTGGCTGTAAAATGTTTTTGGGATGCTATGAAAGGCGCTATATAAATACAAGTTCTTTCTTTTCTCTCTCTGTGTGTGGATGTTTGAGGAAACACTCTGGGGGTTATTTCAGTTATTTGTGATGTGAAACCTGTTTGTTGAGTCTCTCCTTTGCAGCCTCTCTCAGTGCTATGGGCACACCTATTGCTCAGCTTGCATTCTAGACAGCTCTGTGTGCACAGCTGCTTAAACCGGGGCTGGGCTTTGCTAATGTCACACAACTGGCGAGAGAGCCAGAAACGAAACACAGCAGCTTTGTTTTAACACAGTGAGGCACTGCGATCTACCATGAAATGACGGTATGAGTGAGCTGAAAAGTGGCATTCAAAGTGGAATTGGAAAAATACTTGAAGGGGATAAAGGGAAAGAGCAGGGAAGTGGGACGAATTGGAAAGCTCTTCCAAAGAGCCATCCTGAGCACGATGGGCCAAATGGCCTCCTTTAATGTGGTGTTCTCTTTTCATGAATGACTCTAATTCGTGTTGCTTTTTAAGTGACTTCCATTTGCCTTGTCCAATCCCAGACTGCATGACTGAGGGGTCCTACAATAAACTGCGTACCCTTTTGAGAAATAGGAAGCTCTGATGGTGAGGTGGTGGTGCCATAGTGGCATTGTCACTGACTTGTCATCCAGAGACCCAGGGGAATGATCTGGTGACCCAGGTTTGAACCCCACCACGGCAGATGGTGGAATTTGAATTCAATAAAAATCTGGAATTAAAAATCTAATGATGACCATGAAACCATTGCTGATTGTTATTAAAACCCCATCTGGCAACACTAATGCCCTTTAAGGAAGGAAATCTGCCCCCCTTACCTGGTCTGGCCTACATGTGACTCCAGACCCACAGCAACGTGGTTGACTCTTAAATACCCTCTGAATAAGGGCAATAAATGCTGGCCTAGCCAGCAACGCCCACATCCCATGAATGAATCAAAACAAAAATCCAATGGCCTACAGTAAAATATTATTTTTTTCTGATGAGCGAATGAGTTTATCCAGTGAGTGACTAGGCCACAGGAAGAACTCAAACTGTGACATTTTTAATTCATTCATGGAATGTATGTATTGCTGGCTAGGCCAGTGTTTATTGCCCATCCTTAATTGCCCTTGAGAGGGTGATGTTGTGGTATTAGGGTCTGGTACACATAGGGTTATGTTGTACACTTCTTTACTCCATTAGACCAATAGCAGAGGACATAATTGCATGCAAGCTATTAATGAATCATCTGCCAAATTTGGTGATATTTTTAAATCTTCCGATGTCTATTTCAACTTGAGATCCAACAAAATTCAGGAGAGAGCCAAATTTACTAAGAGAGCCCAGCTCCCTGGGGAAGCTGTGAATTCCTTCATTAACCAACTATATAAGATGGCAGGAGGATGTGATTATGGAGAATTGAAGTCTGAGCTTATCCGAGACAGTAATGGTGAGTGTTACAGATGATTCACTCTCTGACCCCCCACCCCCTACAAGCTTAAGATGATCTTACCCCTGACAAGGCTATCCAGCCAGCTAGACTATCTGAGCTACATGAACAACACTGGACCACCCGAAGCTGGGAGAATACTTCATTGGGCAGAAGTCAACTGTCAGTTCACCAAATCAGGTCACAGGAATGAAGGGATCATCCAAGTCAGGGTAAACAATTCCTGAACTGCCCAGCAGAGTGCTCTCGCTGGAGAGATCAGTGTCCTGCGAGTACTGTCCAATGCTCTCATTGTAACAGACAGGGACACTTTGGTAAACTGAGTAGGTCAAAATCCCAGCCCCACACAGAGAGCCCATAGGTAATCCATGGTCGAGATCGAAAACCCAGAAGACGTTCGGCCATACCTCTTGGACATTAGGGATTGTGGTCCTTTGGTTTGGAACGCTGATATATCCCGGTAAATGGTCATCTAACAAATTCTAAATTGGATTCAGATGCCAGTGTGACAGTCCCATCAGACAAGGAACCATGGCTCCTTTGGATTCAAACGGCAGACACCCCATGTTATAGAGCGTGGGATAGGGGGGGTGGGACTCCTGGTCCTCAGCACATTCCTGGGACCGCCGAGATGTGGTGCTGAGCAAATCTCTGAGCTGGGGTGTGTGTCGTCTGCAACCAGGCTTTCTTTCTTCCGAGCAGAGACGTCTGCATAGCGCTCCATCGTCTCCAGCTGGTGGGAGATGTCAAGACTACCACAGTCGTTATCCAGCCAGAACAGCATGGTCCTGAGTCCTTACACTAAAGAGTATTCCGATTCTGATTGCCCTTGCAATCTCTCTTCTCTTTTTCCGGAAGCGGTTTGTCCATCGTCATTCCAGATCCCGGAAAGTCCCCAGCGTTCAGACCAACCACCCGTATAACGGGGTTACCATAGTACCTCCGGTGGAAGTGGTACCAGAGAAGGATCAATAGGCTGAAGAGTCTCTACCTTCCAGCCACGACGATGGTACAGTCGGTATACACACCAACTACTGCATGCACAGCAACTCCCAGCCAGCATGCCAAATCCACAAGGAATGCTGGAACCTGGTAGCCATTTCACACCATCAACCACAAAAAGCAGAGGCTCCTCACCACAGGAACGCTTTACCTCAGCCTCAGAGAGCTTCCCAGTGCCCTAAACGGAAAAGAGAGAGGAGAAAACACGGCCAAGTAGGCAAACACCATTTTCGTCCACACAGTGAGCAATGATCAAGGCAAGGAGCAGCCATACACCGCCACGCCAGACAGGCCAAGCAGGCCTGGTATAACCTCAAGCAATGGAAGAGAAGAGGGGAAGCGATCCCAAATGCCAGTCCAACCTCCAAACTAACAACAAGAACTGGAACTACCAGAGCCCACCACAGAACGGCAAACAAGATGTGGAAGGGTTATAAGGCCTCCAGACCGCCTGAACCTCTAATTTCAAGGACTTGAGGCGGGTGGATAGGTAGTGTGAATGTTGTAAATGCTAATACTGTAATAGCAAGCATGTTGGAATAGCGTTAAGATTGTAACATTAAGGTAAATGCCTAAGACTTAAAACAATATAAGACTTGAAGTAAACTGAAGTAACTCTATATTCATGGGATAAAGACTTGGGGGGAGGTGTAGTGGAAGAGTCTGGTACATAAAGGGTTAATGTGGGACTGAGTACAGGACCACCCACACAGTGGTGTAAGAAAGCACATGACCCAGGTCCAAGGTCAGTCTAGAGATGGACAGATAAGGGTAAAGACCTCTATACTGGAGTCAGCTCCATACTTGTAACTGCCACTGTATTTATGTACATAGTTATGAGTTGTTAATAAGGACTTGCTGTTAATATACTCTAGCCTACAAAGCCTACTTCATGGTATCTGAAACAAGATTCTTCAGTGGTCAGCTACCTTCTTGAATACAAGGCTGGGCCATTTCAGGGGGCAGTTAAGAGCCAACCCCATCGCTGTGGGTCTGGAGTCACATGTAGGGCCAGACCAGGTAAGGACGGCAGATTTCCTTCCCTAAAGGGCATTAGTGAACCAGATGGGTTTTTACAACAGTCTGGCAGTTTCATTGTCACTATTACTGAGAACAGCTTTTCATATTCCAAGGTTATTTAATTGAATTTAAATTCCACAGCTGGTGCGTTGGGATTTGAACTGCTGATCACTCCAGCTCTCTGGTTTTACTAGTCCAGTAACATAACCGCTCTGCTACCATTCTCTAAGTATACCACCTAAACTGAGTTAACCTTGGTGACAGCAATGAGAGGTGCACCTGGGTCAGAGAGAGAAAGCTGCACGTGGTCCTAAATCCTTATTATATCATGCAGGATGAGTGTGTGTGGAGTGACCCTTTCACCTAAAGTGAAACTCTTGGAACATGCCCATTCATTGGTCCTTTTCCAACTGTTTTTCACTTTCCCAATATCAATGGGGAATTAAACTCTCCACCCACCTTTTCCCGTTTTCAGGCAGCCAAAGGATAATGGCTTCTCAGAAGAGGAGACTCCCGCATATGCTGACCTTAAATCAGTTTATAGCGTGTGGTTGGGCATCTGTTAGAATGATCTCACAGTGACGGGAAGATATATCCGGACAAAACCTGTTTTGAAATCCTGCCCGAGTTTGGCAGGGTTCCAGGAGGCTTTGGTAAAACCAAAAGCGACACTCCACGACAAAGTGTAGGCAAGCGTAAGTGGGATGTCATTGCTGTCGGAATACTGATGAGGATTGGATGGGATTACACAGGATATAAAGCACAGAAACAGGCCACTCGGCCCAACCATTCCATGCTGGTGCATTTTCAACATTTCCTGTTATTGCTTCAGATTTACAGCGTCCGCAGCGTTTTGCTTCCATTTTAGTGTATAATTCAGTCCATGCTGGTGTTTCTGTTCCACTTGATCCTCCTCCCACCTTTTCTCATCTAAATCTACCATCCTAACCCTCTATTCTCTTCTCCCTCATACGCTTGCCTATCTTCCCTTTAAATGTATCTATACTGTTCACTTCAACCGCTCCCTGGCTTAGGGAGTTCCACACTCTCACCCCTCTCTGGGTGAACAAGTTTCTCCTGAATTGCCAGTTGGATTTCTAGGTGACTTACGTTGACGGCCACTGGTTCTGCTCTTACCCACAAGAGGAAACATTCTCTCCGTATCCACCCAATCAAAACCTTTCAGAATTTTAAAGACCTCTATTAGGTCACCCCTCAGTTGGCTTTTTTCAAGAGAAAAGGGACCCAGCCTGTCAATCCTTTCCCAACATTTATACCCACATATTTCAGGTGATACTCTTGCAAATCTTGCAATGTTAGGTTAAATACCCACTGGAAAACCTTACTCCCCGTTAAAGACAACATTGTGTGGGTTGTAACCCAGCCTCCTGTGCAATCCCACAGGGAGTTAAAGTTAATCCCAAGATAACCTATTTATAGAAAAGGCTGAAATAAAAACAGAAAATGCTGGAAAAGCTCAGTAGGTCAGGCAGCATCTGTGGAGAGAGGAACAGAGTCAACGTTTCAGGTCGATGACCCTTTATCAGAGTTGGAAAACCTTAGAGGCACAACAGATTTAAATTGCAGGATGGGGTGAGGGGGCAGTGGATGGAGGAACGCTGAATATCCTGTAGGTATCTGTAATCCCAGGCGGATCTGAAAGCTGACTGTAGCTGGGATCCACATGGAGTGAGTCAGGGCCAGAGACATCTGCTGAGGAAGGAGATGTGGCTGTGAGAACGAGTTTGGGTAGGTACCTGATCAAACAGGAGGAGGGAAAGAGGAAGCAAAGGAGGTGAGCAAGGTTAAGGAGACAAACAGAAATCCTGTCGGAGGGAAGAACAGACTTTCTTCTGGCTGGGGAAGACTGGCACGTGTATAAAACTACCACTGCTTTCTGCTCTATACCCCAGCTAATACCCCATAGATCGTGTCATCATGCATGTCAGCATGTCACCATAGATTGTGTCATCATACATCACTCCCGCTACACACTGGTCATGCTAGCTCAGACCCCATATTCCTCTCACCTACTTTGCCTGTAGAATACAGTTCACATTATCGGTCTCTCCTTTGACTCGTCACTTTACATTGATTATGAGAGTTTAAAGATGTTCCTTTAATCAGTGTTATAAAACCAGACAAGTGTGGCAAGATCAGTTTGCAAGTTGCTATATGTAGCAACGTAGGACCAGGAGGAGGCCATTCAGCCACTCGATTCTGTTCTCCCATTCAATGAGAACATGATTGACCTGCATCTCAACTCCAATGACCTGCTCTTGTTTCGTAACCCTAAATCCCCTGACTCAACAACAATATGTCAATCTCAGTTTAATGTTTTCAATTGTCTCAAAAGCCTCAACAGCTTTTTGGGAGAGAGAAAGTTCTAGACTTCCCCTCCCCCTTGTGTGAAGAAATGCTTCCACGCATCACCCCCAAATGATGTGTTTGTGGGTGTGTATGGGGGAGTGGGAGTGGGAATGTGACTGAGTGTGTGTATATGTGAGTGTGACTGAGTGAGCATGAGTTAGTGTGTGCTTGTGGAGAATGGTAATAGGCTCAGCCATGATGCCTCCCTCAGTCAAATGTCCCTGTTGATAGCCTAGGGAAGGTTCATGTGCGAAGAACGACCCCTTCTGGTGTTGCCTTGAAGGGAGCCTGGTGACTAAATCGGTAACCCTGACTCTGGACAAAACTAGAAAGCAGCAAAAACATGGAATTAAATCTGAATGCAGCATTTGGCTGCACACTGTGATGGGCTGCAGATTTAATTCCCACCCAGGCTTATTTCCAATTCCAATCCATCACCACAGGGAAGGGAGCAAACACAGAACAGATCGGCAGGGACATGAAAAACATGGAACATTCAGCACTGAAACAGGTCATTGGATCCAAGTGTTTCCTGGCAGTGCTTGTACTCCACACAGCCTCTTCCCACTCCTATTCATCTAACCCAACTCCCCATGAACAAATAACATCAAACATGATTCTCAAACTTTTTTGCCTGAACGACGTCTTTTCACATAGATCAGTCGCCATGGACATCCTCATCAAAATTAAAAAACTCTTCAATCTTACATTTCTGAATATAAAGTTCACCAGTGTCTAACTGAAGTGATTGGCATGAAATGTCAACTGGGCTGTCTGATGTATATTAATGTAATTAGCGAACCTTTAGCTGAAAGGTGATTTTACATGTCGACAACTTTGCCTGTTGAATGCTTCGCCATGTGGCACCTCCCTACTCTTCCTGGAATGGATCAAGCTGGGTGATTCCTGCCAGCAGTGTTTATAGTATAACCGCTCCCCACACCACCACCAGCACCCGCCTACTCACTGCACATCGCCAGAGTGTTCCAAGATTCTCTTAAAAGCCACATTCCACTTGGTATCTTGACAGCTAGCAGAGGGACTTCAGTCCGGACTGAGTTTGACATTGGGTCCCAGAGGTGAAAACTTGGTTTGTTAACCCACAGTGTTAACCAGTCAAATTGAATTAGTCAGTAAAACAAGCAAGGACAAGCTGTCTCGCGTGCAGGCAGTGACTGATTCAAGTTTGTACTTGATCATTACATTCCTCTGATGTTTTAGTAACAGGTCAACAACAGCTCTACTCCCTGTTCACTGCTTTTGCAGCAAGAATGAGGAGCAGGAGCTGGCCATTCGGCCCCTCGAGCCTGTTCTGTCATTCAGTAAATTCATGGCTGATCTGGCTGTGGTCTCAACTCCACTTTTCTGTCTGTCTCCCCATAATCCTTGACTCCCTTGTTAATCAAAATTCTGTCTAACTCAGCCTTGAATATATTCACTGACCCAGCCTCCACTGCTCCCTGGGGAAGAAACTCCACAGACTAACGACCCTCAGAGAGAAGAAATTCCTCCTCATCTCCACCTTAAATGGGAGGTGCCTTATTTTGAAACTGTGCCCCCTAGTTCTAGATTCCCCCACGAGGGGAAACATCCTCTCAGCATCCACCCTGTCAAGTTCCATCAGAATCTTACGTGTTTGAATAAGATCGCCTCTCATTCTTCTAAACTCCAATGAGTATAGGCCCGACCTGCTAAACCTTTCCTTGTAAGGCCAAGTCTTAATCCCAGCAATCAGCCTAGTGAACCTTCTCTGAACTGCCTCCAACACAACTACAAATGTCTTTAGGTTAAGAATCATAGACAATGCAGTAAAGAAGGAGGCCATTCAGCCCATTTTGCCTATGTTGGCTCTTTGAAAGGGCTATCCAACTCGTCTCACCCCCCCCTGCTTTTTCCCCATAGCCCTGCACATTTTTTGCTTTTTGATGTATTTATCTAACTCCCTTTGCAAAGTTATCATTGAATCTGTTTCTAATACCTTCAAACAGAACATTCCAGATTGGAACTCACTGCACTAAAAAACACTTTCCTTGTCTCCGCTTCAGCATTTTTGCCAATCGCCTTAACATTGTGTCCAATCATCTCGCCAGTGGAAATGGTGCTGCTTTATACTCTTTGTCCCTCTCTCTTTCTCCTACCTCTCTTTTTCCCCCCTCTCTCTTTCTCCTCTCTTTCTCTGTCTCTTTCTCCTCTCTCTCTCTCTCTCTTTCTCCTCGCTCTCTCTCCCTCTTTCCCCCCTCTCTCTCTTTCTCCTCTCTTTCTCTGTCTCTTTCTCCTCTCTCTCTCTCTTTCTCCTCTTTTTCTCTCTTTCCCTCTTTCTCCTCTCTCTCTCTTTCTCTCTCTTTTTCTCCTCTCTCTCTCTTTCTCTCTCTCTTTTTCTCCTCTCTCTCTCTTTCTCTTCTCTCTCTTTCTCCTCTTTTTCTCTCTTTCCCTCTTTCTCCTCTCTCTCTCTCTCTCTCTCTTTCTCTGCTTTTTCTCTCTTTTTCCCCCCCCTCTCTCTCTTTCTCCCTCTTTCTCCCCTTTTTCTCTCTCTCCCTCTTTCTCCTCGCTTTCTCCTCTCTCTCTGCTCCATTTATATATTGGCACAAATTCCTGGTTATTTTATACCGGGTAATATTGATGTTAATATGCTGGTGTCAGTGAAAAACATTTTAAAAAAGGGTATCAAACTCACGCTGGCTGTATTTTCTCTTTCTGAAGATGTGACGGGAGAGTTTGGAATGTTCCTGGCAATGGGGAAGCAAGTGTGATAAGTGCAAAATTACATTAAGGTTAAATTTTGTTCTGAGCAGAGGTGGGGAATCATTTCTCTACGACGTTTTAATCATCTTCCCTGTGGAACTTGCTGTTCTGCAACAATCTAGGCTGACGCTTCCCCCCACCGCACCCCCCCCCCCCCCGTCCAGTGTAGCACTGAGGGAGTGCTGCACTGTCAGAGGTGCTGTCTTTCAGATGACACGTTAAACTGAGGCCCAGCCTGCCCTCTCAGATTGATGTAAAAAGATCCCTTGGCACTATGTGAAGAAGAGTAAGAGAGTTCTTGCCAGTGTTCTGGCCAATATTTATCCCCCAATCAACATCTAAATCAGGTTACCTGGTCATTATCACATGGCTGCTCATGGGAGCTTGCTGTGCGCAAATTGGCTGCTGCATTTCCTACAGTACAACATTGACTATACTACAGAGAGTACTTGAATAGATGTGAAGAACCTTTGAGGTGCTGTGAGGTTGTGAAAGGCACTATGGTAATGCAAGATTTCACTTCTGCTGTCCACACTTTCACAGACCTCTCCCATCTCCATGTCCCTGACTCACATTTCACATTTCTGTCATTTCTAACTTCTTACAGTTTGGATAAAATATGAACTTGGCTTCTTTGTCCACAGAAGCTGCCTGTCCTGCCGAGTCTGTGCCTGATTTTCTTTCAGGTTATCCAGTTTTATTTCACTCTTTTGCCCCATTTTATATAATCCTGATCGTAATATTCCAACAATAAAGGGGATCCTAATGAGAAGGTCCCCTCTGATGGTCTCTCTTAAAAAGGGGCACCTGAGGAGTGATGTTTTATTCAATATGACTTGATTTTAAAGAGTTGCTGCCCTTAATTAAATAAATGTTTGGATAGCGTTATTTTTTGTTTCGAGAAGGAGATGTGTTTTTCCTTTATTCGTTCTTGGGATACGTTGTGTTATGGGCCAGGCCAGCATTTACTGCCCGTACCTAATTGCCCTTGAGAAGGTGGCAGTGAGCTGCCTTCTTGAGCCGCTGCAGTCCGTGTGGTGTAGGTACACCCACAGCTCAAAATGTGTCGGGGTGAGGTGACTTGACGTGAATTAAATGATCCAATATTCCAGCGCCTTAGTGTTTCTCAGTGGACAAGGGGGAGAGTTGGCCAACTGCATTTGATAAAGGTACTGCCCGCTGCGGGGCTTGGGTCCACCCTGAGATACTTTAACATGGCACAAACATGAAGCAGCATCGGATACTTTCAAGATCTGTAAAGCAGCACAACTGGCGATGCACAGTCAGATAGCCCGTCAGGAATAC
Organism: Isurus oxyrinchus; assembly: GCA_026770705.1. Lineage (NCBI taxonomy): Eukaryota > Metazoa > Chordata > Chondrichthyes > Lamniformes > Lamnidae > Isurus > Isurus oxyrinchus. Next base: position 25,143,436 of record JANJGN010000029.1, read on the forward strand.
CTTGCTTGCAAAGAGTGAGTTAATTCAATTTAATAAAAAGCCAATATTTTGAAGTTTAAAATTTCACATACAGACTGTAAGACAAGTAAAGGGGTGCTTGACACTGCGAGAAAGAACCCTTGAAAAGTGACATCCAGGAAGAGAAAGGTCAGCATTTCAGCTGCTTGATCAGAGCTGAAGAGCCTCGGAGATCTCCTCTGGAGAGCAGCAGAAAGAGGGGTTGACCTGGGTGCAGTTGGAGGTTGGACATCACACAGCAGTTACAGACGAGCGACGCTGGGCACGTGGGGATGGCACAATTAGCCCAACTTGCCCATTATCACTCTCCAGATATAATGAGGAATTGATTTTGGTGTTAGTAGGACAATAGTAAAGAAAAGCCATTAAGGAAGACGGGAAGATTAAAAAGGGGGCTAGCTCACACTGGCGTCTGGATTGTGGTCGAATGTGGACTAATCGACTATCGCTCCCTCTCTACCTTGGCTGAACTGGGGGGTTTTGAGTTCTGTCCATTGGTACCTTCTGCCCACAGATCACTGCCCCTAATTTAACTCCGACCAGTGACCTCTGAGGCCATGGGATGCACGAAACTCAAGTTCCACACTGATGCTGGGCGATTGGATTAGAATCACAGAATCAGAGAATGGGTTACAGCACAGAAAGAGGCCATTCGGCCCATCGTGTCTGTGCTGGCCCTCCAAAGGAGCAATTCGCCTGCTTGATTAAAAAATATCACCGTGGTTCAGCATTTGTCGATCTACTTGCGTAATCTGCTTTCCGCTGCCTGATGTTGCTTGCCTCCAGCTTCAAGGTAACAAGACTATCCCCCAGTCTCGCTTTGTCTTCCTTTGCAGGATATCTGGAACCCAGGCTGGCCCTGACCTGGGTCCCTGATGGGGAAACGGTTCCGTTTCCAGCCTAAAATCATTTAAAACAGCGATAAACAGAGAGTGGGCCAACAGCCCCGGGCGAGGTGGAACGGGAACAGAAAATGCTGGAAAGACCCAGCAGGACCAGCCAGCATCTGTGGGCAGAAGGAACATTTCAGGTCAACATTTCAGCGTTAACATTTCAGGTCAATGACCCTGAAAAAATTTGATAGATGCAGCAAGTTCTAAACAAATACAGGAGGCAGGAAAGAGGTGGGTGGTGTGGTGGGGGGGGGTGTGTGTGTGTGTGTGTGGAGGTAGGGTAGGGGGGGTGGGGGAGGTAGGGTAGGGGGGGTGGGGGAGGTAGGGCAGGGGGGGTGGGGGAGGTCGGGGGTGGGGGGGGATGGTGGGAAGAGACAAGGAAAGGACGAAAGGGGAGATCTGTAATAGGGTAGAGGAGGGAAGAGAGATTGACAGAATGGATGGTGACCGGACAGATGATAGTTTCAGAAGAGGCACAGTTTGAAAAATCCATTTCGTATATGTCTGTATCTCTGAATGTACACAGATACATAAAGAAGGTATATTTGAATATGAAGATACAAGAATGATTACTGAGCTAATCTCCCCCGTAACCCTTCCAACTGAACAAACTTCATGGTTGTTTTGAATAAATAGAAGATTCTGCTGTTTCCCCCTTTCACTTGGCAGTTTACAATGTACGCTTGGGCACTTTGTTTTGTCTCTGACATAGTTAAGATCCAAAATTTATTCCTTTTCTTTTTTCCAAACAACGTTCTTGCTAACTAGGGATTAGTGACTGATGCTCAACTTGGCTCTTGTGGCTGTTTTTTAAAAAATAATTCCAGAAATAAACTGAATTTTAAATCATGCCATGTCTGTGCTGGAATGTACAGCTGACAGCTTGTTAGACACAAGGGTGCTATCGTCATGGAATGCAGGGTCACTGATGGACAGGTAATTCGGAGACTTGGTCATTGGTATGTGGAGCAGCCACACAATACCTGGGCACGTGGGCATATGGCCCACTCTATGTGAATGCGTGTATTTGTAAAGGTGTGTGTGTGTGTGTGTGTGTGTGTATGTGTGTATGTGTATACTTATGAGTGTGTGTTTGTGTACAGGTGTGGATGTGGTATGTGGGATGTCTGTGCATGTGTGTTTGTGGGATGTACGTGTGTGTGTGTCTCTGTGGGGTGTACATGTGTGTCTGGTATATGTGGGATGTATGTGCATGTGTGTATGTGTGCATCTGCGGACTGTATGTGCATATGTCTGTTGAGTGTGTGTGTCTGTAGGGTGTGCATGTGTGAGCCTATGTGTATGTTCTCCTCAGTCTCTGTCACTTGTCTTTTTCATTCTTCTCCTTTCTCTGGTATTGAGATTCACTACTTTTTCTGTCCATCTCTTTTTTTGCTGTCTCTTTCTCTCTCTCTCTCTTTTTACATGCTTTTCTGTTTCCTGTTTCCATCTGCGTTTCTCTGTGTGTCTCTTTTCATCGTTCTCTCCTTGTCACTTATTCCTTTCAAACTGTTTACTCTCTATATTTTTTTTAAGTCTGACTCCACATTTCACTGTATTTTCTCTTTCTTTTGTTCTGTTCATTCATTCTCTCCATCATTTTTCTATCACTCTGTTTCTCTTTTTACATCTGTGACTCTCTTTTTCCGTCACTATTTGTCCCTGTCTGTGAACCTCCGCGTTTATCTCTGTGTCTATTAGATTTTCCTTAGGCTCGTCTGTGAACCTCCGCGTTTATCTCTGTGTCTCTCTATTAGATTTTCCTTAGGCTCTCCCTTGTCTCTTGCTGTTATTTATCTCGGTCACTCCCTCTCCCTGCTGTTCCCAGTGCTTTGCTTTAACCTACTAATGGATCCAAGATTTTTCTAGGCATAAAAATCTGAACCTATGAATATGAATAAAAATCTGTCGCTGCTTGCAATATTTGAGACAGTTTGGTGATCAGCAGCAACAACATGTATTTATGTGGCGTATTTAACTTCATGAAAATTCCAAGCTGCTTCACAGGACATGAAGAAACATAAGTATGACACCGAGCTGCAGAATGAGATGAGGTGACAAAAAACTTGGCCAAAGGGGTAGGTTTTAAGGAGTGTCTTGTAGGAAGAAAGCGAGGTAGAGAGAGAGAGAGAGAGAGAGAGACGGAGAGATGTAGGGAAGGACTTCCAGAGCTCGGGGCCTAGGCAACTGAAGGCATGGCCCCCAGTAGTGGAGCGATTATGATTGGGGATGCACAAGAGGCCAGGATTGAAGGAGTGCAGATGTCTCGGAGGGTCGTGTGGGGATTACAGAGATAGGGACAAAAAGGCATTGGAGGGATTTGAAAACAAGGATGGTCATTTTTAAAATCAAGACGCTGCTTGACTGGGAGCCAATGTAAGTCATCACGCACAGGGGTGATAGGGGAACGGGATTTAACCAAATTAAGGCATGGGCAGCAGGGTCTCAGATGATCTCAAGCTCATCTGATTCGAGGCACTTTCGGATAACAAATATGCTGAAATTAACAAGCATTAGAATTTCATCCTGCGGTCAGTCAACAGGAGGAGAGCTATGTGATCCCACTTCCTTCCCCTTACAGATGTGAAGCACAAACAGCACACCACAAAGATTCACACAGAAACAAAACTTCCTTATCCCTGAAGTGCTTTCTCACTCAACTTCACGGGTTGCAGAGAACTTCCTCTTATTCCTTTCAAATATAACTCATCATTTCAGTGAGTTCAGCCCTCTGGTAACGAAACAGCACCACCTCCTTGCCACAGGTAGACAGGCAGTGTGACTTGTTTACTTTGAACATTTCTATTATAATTGTGAACACAGGATTGAGCTACAGAGGCACCAATCAAGGAAAATGTGTCAGTTCCGAGGATAGGAATGATGGTTAGTGAGTGAGAACAGATTCGTCAAATCTAAAAGGCATGTGGGTTGACAGAAAGAACTTGCATTTATATAGCATCTTTCACCTCCTCAGGAGAGCCTGAAGCACTTCACAGACAATTAAATACTTTTGAAGTGTAGTCGCCATTGCAATGTAGGAAAATGGCACTCAATTTGCATGCAGCAAGATTCCACAAGCAGCAATTTGATAATGAACTGTTACGAATGTGTAATCTCATTCCATCAGCTTTTAATTGTCATTGGAGATTTTTAAATCATGTCAAATTTCAACATGTAACTTCTTATTGAGTAACTGAGAATCTTTTTTTTTAAACTGATGTTGGTTGAGGGTTAAGTATTTTTCAAGAATATCGAGAAGAACTCCCCTTCCAGTTGTGCCAGGAGATATTTAACATACACCTGAGAGGGCAAAGGGGGCCTCAGTTTAACATCTCATCTGAAGGATGGCACCTCTGACAGTGCAGCGCTCCCTCAGTGCTGTAACAATCAGCCTGGATTACACACTAAGTCTCCGGAGTGAGACTTGATCCCACAACGTTCTGACTCGGGGGCAAGGGTGTGACCATCTGAGCCACAGCTGGCATTTTAAGGTTGGGCAACGCCTTCTCACTCTTTATATTTCTCCATGCCTACTTGATGAGATGTTGCAGAGATTAAAAATGTAAACGCAACTTCTGACAAATTCAGCACTGGCTCTCCATGCCAAACGTTCCTTTCACCTGGCCACAGAGCAATTGGTTTTCCCAGCACTTCCTGTTTTTATTATGTGAGTGATGGACTTTAGCAGAAGTTGGAAGTAAAGCAGGAAAAGAATCACACACGACAGCCCAGCTTTTAATCGTCCACTCAGCCCTTTGCACCTCTATTGACTTTTTCAGATGATTATCTAATAAGATCCAAGCCCCAGCTCTTTCCCCACAGCCTTCCAAATTTTCCCCTTCAAATATTTATCTAATTCCCTTTTGAAAGTTACTATTGAATCAGCTTCCCCCACCCTTACAGGCAGCACATTCCAGATCATAACAACTCACTGCGTAAAAAAATCCCCCCCCCCCCCACCACCTCCCTCTGATTCTTTTGCCAATTATCTTAAACCTGTGTCCCTCTGGTTACCGACCTCCCGCCACTGAAATCTTCTTAATTACTTCTGTTATTTCATTTGTAAACTTACCTTTATCACTTTCCCTTTCCTTGATTGTCCAGCTTGCAGATGTAACGGGGCAGGAGCTGCCACAGAAAAGGTCGGTTCCCAAAGCTTCTTTGCCCTGTGAGGCAATGTCTTCCCTCTTTTGGAAAGACTCCCTCTGAGGGACGACAGGATGACCAGCAGTGTCTCTGGGTGTGACGAGCTGCTCCCTCTCCTGCGGTGCGGATCAGAGGTGGTGGTGGGGGGGGGGGGGGTGTGGAGAGAGGCGGGGAGTCAGGAACTGTCCCAGACAGTCAGGGCACCAGCTCCTGCCTGAGGGAACGGCTGCAGAGGTGGTGGCTTCAGACCGCAGCAGACTTTGAGGCTAACCAGCCCTGTATCCCTCTGTTTTTTTCTCTCTCTGTCTCTCTCACACACACGCACCCACACAGTCAGCTACAATGAAGGAGTCAGAAAAAAAAATACAAACTAGAAGGGGGAAAGTGACAAACGCTTCCTCCACCACAGAAGAAAACATTTGTGGTTCTTGTTCCCTTTACCTTGCCTGCTCTGAGGAGGCTTGAGGGAGAGAGAGCAGAGGAAACAAAAAAAAACTTATTTCCTTCTCATTTTCCTGTAGAAAAATAAATATAAGTTCGGAAGGAAAATCAGACCATCTGTCGTGACTGTGAAACGTTCTCCAGTTCATGAGCTTGTCTGTGGTGTCAGTCTCTTCATCTGGCTCCCTGAACCAGCTTATATTGTACAAGAAACCGTCTTTCAGCCTTTGACTTTTTCCGTCTCCCTCCCTGTGCCTGTGAAGTGCTTTATAACCAAAGCCTTTCTGCAGCTCCACCGCTCGCAGCCAATAGAGGGGGGAAGAGCTCGGATCGCAGTTGGTAATGAAATATTGCAGCCAGTCACATTAATAAGGCTTTTAGTCTGACTTCAGTTTCAGATCAAGCAGCTTATTACTGAGTGGATAGGACCACCTTTCAGAAAGAGCCCCAAATTCATATTCACTGCCTGCCAGTCTGAAATTTCTTTGATCGTCACAATAACAAGTTTGTCACTCTATTTGTGCCTGTAAACTTCCTTGCGCTCCAGTTCGCAACATCTGGAGCCAGGCTTGGTCTTGCAATGTCATGAACGTCCCAGGTAATGGGTTTCTGTCAGTGCCTGGGGCAGAGGGGAGGCTGCAAATGAGCTCACTGCCCCTGTGCTGGGTGCCTCTACCTGCAGTGGGTCGTGCCCATATAGCGGAGGGGGTGGCGGTGGGGTTTGGGGCTCAGCTGGGATGCACCCTGCAGTTGAATAGCTTGCCACTGCTCACTAATTGGAGGGCGGAACTGCACCCTCGAGACCTGAATGGTCTCGGGCTTCACCTCTCGGTCTGTGCCAAGCCACCATTGTGGAGGGTGTGTTTATATTCCATCTCTGTGCACTAGCCCCTCCCCTGGGATAGTAAACAGGACAGGGTTCCTGATGAAACCTGCTGGATACGTGGTGGGTGTATAGGCATGGGTGAGAAAGGCAAAAATTTATAGAGCACATGGGTAAAAAGCCCAATGTTGCCTGACCTGACCAGCTGAGTGTTCCTGTGTAACTCACTAAAACTGATTACCTGGTCATCATCACACCGCTGTTTGTGGGAGCTTGCTGTACGCAAGTTGGCTTTTGTATATCCTACATTACAGCAGTGACTACACTTCAGAGAGTGCTTCATTGGCCTGAGGCGCTTTGAAGATATTCTGAGGTCGTGGAAGGTAAAAGGTATGATATAAATGCAAGTCTTAGTTTGTCTTTCTTCATCAGTGAATCAGCAATGGTTGATGCGCTTTCAGGTTGTTGATGAATTCCAGTGAATGACTGAATACAATTTCTAACAGAGCAATTGCCTGGTCCATTGCTGGGCTTTGGAGGACAGAACTCCCTTTATGCAGCAGGCTGTGATGTCACCCTTCCAGTTAAACCTGCCTGTCTGTGTTACCTATGGGTCAATCCAACCCCCACCCCATCTACAGAATGATCAATTAATTTATCATCTTTCACTGCCAGAACTATTGCCTGCTTGTTCTAATGGAGCACGTAGCCAGAGCAGAGGACAATGATTGCATTGTTCCCCAAATGTTCCCACTTTCCACTTTGTTGTCATATCTTTGAAATAATCCCTTACCCTTGGCATAACTTCATTTACCAGGTCAATCTCCTACCTCACTTTGCACCTTCCAATGTCTATAGTTTGCTGTGTAATGTCAATGTTTTCTGCTGGCTGCAAATATCTCAAAAACAATTTATGTTTATACCGAAGTGTCACAATGTGTGTCACAACAGGCATGAGGGAAATGGCAAGTAGAAGGGAGGGATTATGAGGCTTGGCTAAAGGGAAAAGATTTGAGGAGTTTTGTTTAAAAAGTTGGAAACAGTGGCTTGGAATGACAGGAATTACAGCACAGAGCAGGTCACTTGGCCCAACTGTTCTGTGTGCCTCAGACAAGCCTCTTCCCACCTTTTTCTTATGGTTCTGTTCCATGTAAATTCTCCTTCACCCTTAGCATCTCCTCAGGTTTGGGGTAACCTCCCATTCTACACTTCATCTGATGTTTTTTTCTTTTTTCATTCACAGCTCGCCTCCTGACTCCCCAAAACCTGTCCACCATCTACAAGGCACAAGTCAGGAGTGTGATGGAATACTCCCCACTTGCCTGGATGAGTGCAGCTCCCACAACACTCAAGAAGTTTGACACTGTTCAGGACAAAGCAGCCTGCTTGTTTGGCACCCCATCCACAAACATGCACTCCCTCTCCCACCGACATGCAGTAGCAGCAGTGTGTACCATCTACAAGATGCACTGCAGCAACTTGTTAAGCCTCCTTCAAAAGCACCTTCCAAACTCACGACCACTACCACCTAGAAGGACAAGGGCAGCAGATAAATAGAACGTCACCTCCTGGAAATTCTCCTCCAAACCACTCAGCAACCCTGACTTGGAAATGTATCACCGTTCCTTCACTGTTGCTGGGTCAAAATCCTGGAACTCCCTCCCTAACAGCACTGTGGGTGTACCTACACCACGTGGACTGCAGCGGTTCAAGAAGGCAGCTCACCACCACCTTCTCAAGGGTAGTTAGGCATGGGTAATAAATGCTGGTCTAGCCAGCGAATCCCATATTCCATGAATAAATAAAGGGTGTAGGTGCCAATGGCAAGGCCCAGCATTTATTAGCCACCTCTAAACATCCTGGAGAAGGCGCTGATGTGCTGGACCATTTCAGAGTTAACCACATTGTTGTGGGTCTGGAGTCACATGTAGGCCAGACCAGGTAAGGACAGCAGATTTCCTTCCCTAAAGGGCACTAGTGACCCAAATAGGTCATCATTACTGATTTTACTTAATGAATTGAATCACCAGATCATCAGCCTGGGCGTCTGGATTGTCAGTAACATAACCACTATGCTACAGCAACCATTACTGTATCGCGTTGGCTTCTAATGCCTTCCTTCTTTAGTTTTTTGAGGCTTTATTATTATTTGTTCCCACGTCCAATAATAAGAATAAATGAAAGATTTTGCATTTAAAGAGGGCCCTTCATGCTCTTAGGAAGTTTTACAAAGTTCTTTACAACCAATAATTTACTCCAGAAGTACTTTTTAAGTAATACATTTGTAACAGTGTTTACTTTGTCCCATTCCTGCTTTTAAGGTCTTCTCTCCCTTGCGAAAACGTGACATAGCACCATCAACGCTCATCATAGCACAGGAGAAGGCCATGTGGCACATCACACTGAACCGACTCTTCGAAAAAGCTATCCGATTCGTCCCACTCCCCATGCTCTTTCCCCATTTCCCTATAAACTTTCCCACTTCAATTACTTTTACGAGTCCCTTTTGAAATGGAACTCTTGAATCTGCTCCCACTGCCCTTTCAGGCAGTGCATTTCAGGTCACAACCACTTGTGCTGGGTTCAAAAGAAATCGTTGTCTCATCCCCGGTTCTTTTGCCAATTGCCGTAAATCTGTGTCTTCCATTTACTGACACCCCTGCTGCTGGGACTAGAACCAGAACACTATTATTGCTCCATCACCACTTATGTTCCTCCGTCCCACTATTGACTTCTTTCTTACAATGGTTACAGCTTGCTCTTCTGACATATTTGCCACCTCCCCAATTTTGCCTCTTCACTTTGAGTGACAGCCTTTGCATCATCCTTGCTCACTACCAATGTGTTCTTGCTACATGTCTCCAAAGTGTTTGCCCTCTTTAAATGTACTTGGGGCTTCCAAAAACGCTTGGGCTTTTTTTTTGTCACTTCAGCCTGTAGATCAACAAACCCTTTAAACTCTTCCAACTCTTCCGACTCCATTCCGAAACCTGTCCAATTTGCCCCCCACCCCACCTCCTCCCTTTCCCTCAGCAGCAAGTGTTAGTTCTGCAGCCGCTGTGCTACCAAATCTCTTTAACCTAACAATTAATTTTTATTCCAATTAGTAACTTTTGAAACCCCACGGTTAGCCTGAGATTATTATCACGCGCTAACTGATGGAGTCAGATGTTAAATCCAGTATTCGGACAATGGGGAAAGAATGAGTCTGAAGCCAGCTTGTACCTTAAGACAAAAGCAAAAAACTGCGGACGCTGGAAATCCAAAACAAAAACAAAAATACCTGGAAAAACTCAGCAGGTCTGGCAGCATCTGCGTTTCGAGTCCGTATGACTCTTCAACAGAACTAAGTAAAAATTGAAGAGAGGTGAAAAATAAGCAGCTTTAAGGGTGGGGGGGTTGGGGGTGGGACAGGTAGAGCTGGATAGAGGGCCAGTGATAGGTGGAGATAACCAAAAGATGTCACAGACAAAAGGACAAAGAGGTGTTGAAGGTGGTGATATTATCTAAGGAATGTGCTAATTCAGGGCAGAAAGCAGGATGAGCAAGATACAGATAGCCCTAGTGGGGGTGGGGTGAAGGAATAGGCTAAAAGGCAGAGATAAAACAATGGATGGAAATACATTTAAAAATAATGGAAATAGGTGGGAAAAGAAAAATCTATATAAATTATCGGGAAAAAAGGGGGGGATCAGAAAGGGGGTAGGGATGGAGGAGAGAGTTCATTATCTAAAATTGTTGAACTCAATATTCAGTCCGGAAGGCTGTAAAGTGCCTAGTCGGAAGATGAGGTGCTGTTCCTCCAGTTTGCGTTGAGTTTCACTGGAACAATGCAGCAAGCCAAGGACAGACATGTGGGCATGAGAACAGGGTGGAGTGTTAAAATGGCAAGCGACAGGGAGGTCTGGGTAATGCTTGCGGACAGACCGCAGGTGTTCTGCAAAGCAGTCACCCAGTCTGTGTTTGGTCTCTCCAATGTAGAGAAAACCGCATTGGGAGCAACGAATGCAGTAGACTAAGTTGGGGGAAATGCGAGTAAAATGCTGCTTCACTTGAAAGGAGTGTTTGGGCCCTTGGACAGTGAGGAGAGGGGAAGTAAAGGGGCAGGTGTTGCACCTTCTGCGGTTGCATGGGAAGGTGCCGTGGGAGGGGGTTAAGGTGTAGGGGGTGATGGAGGAGTGGACCAGGGTGTCCCGGAGGGAACGATCCCTACGGAATGCCACCAGGGGTGAAGGGAAGATGTGTTTGGTGGTGGCATCATGCTGGAGTTGGTGGAAATGGCGGAGGATGATCCTTTGAATGCGGAGGCTGGTGGGGTGATAAGTGAGGACAAGGGGGATCCAAACCCTTAAACCAGTTTATATTTCACCTCTTTTCTATTTTTACCTAGTTCTGTTGAAGAGTCATATGGACTTGAAACGTTAACTGTGTTCCTCTCCGCAGATGCTGCCAGACCTGCTGAGTTTTTCCAGGTATTTTTGTTTTTGTTTTGTACCTTAAGACAGGTTTATTCCCAAGACTGAGGGAGAAAAGACACAGACTCTTCTAGTTTCTCCCTACCGCCCAGTGTGAACACTTCATACCCTTGCAAAGAAGCCCTAACTGGGGACAGCTGCTCTTAATTTCCATCTGAAAGCATGTACTTGACTGCCACACAATTCTAACATGAACATCAGGGTGTCTATTTTCATTGTTTGCAATGGTAAATATTGACAATTAAGTACATGTTAAGATTGTTGAGGTTTTCACTGCCCCTGCCAAGCAGTTAATTGGAAAATGGCGTTCCCACAGCTTGATGCTAAACATTTAGAGTTAGTGCTCTGTCATTACCCCAAAGCCCACTTTTCACCTAATTGTGTTTCATATTAACTCACTGCCCTCATCCTTAGTATTTCTTCAGGGTTGAGGTAGACCTTCTATCCTGCATGCTACCCGATGTACCCTGCCACATTAGAAACATTAGGCTGTGTGAATATATCATTACACAGAATATATGGTAGAGAAACAGACCAGTTGTCCAACTGGTCCATGTTGGGGTTCACACTCTACACAAGCATCCTCCCAGCCCTCTCCATCTCACTTTATCAGCCTCATCCTCTGTACACTTCTATTTGGGCATCTCACCTCCCCTTAAACGCATCTACACTATTCTCCTAATACTATTTTAGATAGCAAGTTCCACATTCTCACCACCCTTGGGGTAAAGAAGTTTCTTTTGAATTTGTTGTTTGATTGGGGGGATATGATGTTAGCCAATTTCTGGCAGAGAGGCTTAGGGATGGAATTCCAGAGCTGAGGACCCAGGTAGCTGAAGGGACGATGACCCATGAAAACTGGGGATCTGCAGAAGACCCAACCCGAAGGAGGGGCTGTGGAGATAGAGGAGGTTACAGAGATAGAGAGGAGTGAGGAATTTAAACACAAGGGTGAAGATTCTAAAATCAAGGCATTCAGGAACTGGGAGCCAATATAGGGCAGCGAGAGTGGCGATGGGTGTGAGTTAAGGGCAGCAGAGTTTTAGACAAGCTGAAGTTTATGGAATGGTAGAAGATGGGAGATTAGCCCTGAAAGCATTTGGAACTGTTGAGTGTGGAGGTAACAATTTGGATGAAGGTTTCAGCAGCAGATGAGTGGACGTCAACATATAGATGAGCAATATTATGGAAACTGAATTTCATCATGATCACATATCTATTGTGCAGAATTGCCAATAGTCTTCAGGAAGAACACATGGATGGAAAACAGAAATGTTTCAACGGAATATTAAGGTGAGGTTTTCTTGAGATTGGGATTCGTGCTGAGATAAACTGTTGAGAGTTTGGCTGCAATCTTACTGTACAACACAATTGTTTTGAAAAGTGTTTTGCTCTTTGTAATTGGAAGGGTTTCACACTGTGAAAGCATTTTAACTGAAACAGTGCAGGCTACTGAGGCATCAGATGGATGCATTTTGAACCAGGAGGGTGACATAAAGCCAATTACTTCACAGTGGCAGAGGACAATTAAATAAATCAGTCTGAATTTTTACCACGGAGGTGAGATTATTCTTTTCTTAAAACCAGTGAAAGTTTGACTTGTCCTAGGAGTATTCTTGATGCCTGTGCAGCGCTCAGATTGTTCTGTGCCCTCTGATATTGTTTGTTCTTATGTACCTGAGTGCACTGATGACTCATATCCACAGCAGAGAGTTGTGATTCGATATCTTGCTCCTCCTCGTTGTCACCGCTGTGGTACCCAGCTTGCTTCTTCACATTAACAGCAATTGTCCAGTCCAGCCAAAGGGAAATCAGGAGTCCGTCATTGCAGTGGGAATGCCCAGCCGCCCCTTTGTTCCTCACCACCTGCGGTATAGCTGTGAGCCAAAACCCTGCGTTTCAATAGTTAAGATGTGCACCAGAACACTCATTAAAGCTTTGCTGTAATAGATGCCAAGCGGTGGCTCAGTGGGTATAACACACTCGCCTCTGGGGCAGAATGTTACCAGCTCAGGAATTCAAGTTCCCCACTCCTGAGACTTGAGCACATGACCTAGGTTGACACTGCAATGTAGTACTGAGGGAGTACTGCACTGTCAGGGGTGCTGTTGTTTGGATGAGATATTAAACTAGGGCCCCATCCACCATCTTGGGTGAACATCAAAGGACCTATGGGATTCCTTAGGAGAAGATCAAGAGAATTATTTGCAGTCTCCGGGACAGTAGTTATTCCTCAACCAATGTCATTAAAACCAGAGACAGGCAACAGTGCGCACCAGTTTGTAAGGGAGGTAAGGTCCTGTGATGATAGTTGGAGATATAGTGGCCATGGCAGTAAGTGTCATCTGCATAATATCGCATCTGATAATGCAGTGCCAAGAGTTTAATGATCTCACCAGGTCAGAAGGAGGCCATTCAACCCATCATGCCAGTAGTGGCTCTTTGAAAGAGAGAAGCAGTCAGCCCCATTCCCCATAACCCCACAAATTTTCACCCCTTTGTGTATATAATCAACTCCCTTGTGAAAGCACACTATTTAATCTGCTTCCACCACCCTTTCAGGCAACGCTTCCCTGATCACAACAATTCATAAAAAGGATTCTCCTCGTCTCATGAAAAATTCTTGAATTCTATAATTATCTGTAGCTGGGAGAGAGAGAACGTGGGCAGGGTTGTCCGTGCAGAAAGTAGACAGAGACATCCTCTTGGACTTGGTTTTCCCGGCCTTCTCTCTGATCTTTCTGTTGCTTCTGGGCTCTTTTCACCTCTGGGGTCAACAAAATAAGACCCCTCCATCAGACAAAACTATTAGCCCAGTTCCTGCCAGACAGGCAATTTTCAAATCACCACTTGTTTCAACATTCAAAAGAGGAGAAAGGCTTGCATTAATACAGCACTTTTCCCAAACACAGGATGTCTCAAAGCACTTTGCAGCCAGTGAAGTACTTTTGAAGCACAGACACCATTTTAATGTGGGAAGAGGCCTCACATATAACAGTGAGGTAACGACCAGATAATCTGTTTTTGGTGATGCTGTTTGAGGGTTGGGTATTGGCCGGGAGAGCTGGGAGATCATCTCCGCTCTTCCTTGAAGCAGTATTGTGGGACTCTTTATGTCCACCTGAGATGAAAGGTGGAACCTTGGCTTTAAGGTTGCATCCGAAAAACGTCACTTTCGACAGTGCCGCACTCCTTCAGTACTGCACAAGGAGAAGGTTGCTGCCCTTGGGACTGTACCCTCGCAAAGACTCACTTTTGGAAAAAAAATGGAGCACAACCCATAAAGCTGTCACTCTTCTGGTTTCCTTGTCATCTGTCTCCAGTTTCTGGTACTCTGCATGCTATCTTGGCCACACATGGAACAATCTGCAGTCATTAAAACCTACAGTGAGTAATAGGCATTTTCATTGATTTTCTTGTCCAAGAAGATGTGGGGAGTTTCATCTGGTAATCCTCACGTTATATTTCTGAAAAGGGAGACATGCTGCTGAAGATGTTCATCTTGTACTCATCAGGACAAGTGCAAGAATGCCAAATTTCAAACTATCAAAACAATTTACACTACAGGAAAGGAGGAATGCCATTTGGTTGGCAAGTTGAGTCTAACTGACGAGGTGTATCCTCATTTTATCATCAGATACCCAGGAGACGGCAAAAATGTGCAAACATTGTTGAGACCCTTAAAAAAGTTTACAAACCAAATCATTGTTAACTTGTTAAAACTCCAACTCGGAATGAAATAAAATCTATTTCCAGGAATATATTTGCGCAAACAAACTCCACCTGGTGTAAATCCAAGTGAAAGCATCCAATTTACAGGAAATCTCAGGATCACTAACTAGTTTTGGAAAAAAATAATGATTAGGGATCAGGAATTCAGTGTAACTATCGCAGTCAACGCAATCTCTTTAGATCTTTAGCCAATGCAGCAGTGCTAATAGTCATCGTTGGTATTCTTATTATGTTTGTTATTTGTTTTATGAACATTGGCGCAGTGAGCAGAGTTTCTACCTCTGGGCCAGAACATTTGGGTTGGGGATTTGATGGCCAAGGAAGTTGTGCCCCTAGCGTGTTCGAGCAGGTTGATTATCAGGCTATGAGTCCTTCCAATAAGCCTGATGGCAGGTGGCGAGACTGGGAGAGTCTCCTGCTCAGCCAGACTGCAGGGCTCAACAGCAAACCACTGCAGCACTTTACCCAGCAGAATCATAGACTAACCCGTGGTTGCCAGTGTCATCTTAGGGCATGGTAGCTGGACAAGGAGGAGGTGGGGGGGGGGGCGGTTTGTGAATAAATAATACAGCTCTGCCAGTTATTGAAGGGAAAGTACAGGCTGCAAGCCTGACAGAGAACGCAATCAGGGAATAGTTTCACTTAAAAGCTAGAGTTGCAGACCAAGTTGTTTTGACCCATATTAACTGATACAACGCCCAAGTCGGGGGGACTATTGGTATCTGCTTCCTCGGTCATATTTACCAAGGCGAGATTGCAGAAGTAAAAATGGAATTCAATTAACCTGGCAACTTGGAGTCTGTCGGTGCAGACTCAATGGGCCGAAGGGCCTCTTCTGCCCTGTGATTCTGTGATTCTGTGATTCTGTGATTGTGATTATGGGCTGGCAGGGAGAAAGTTGCTTTAAAAACTCAACCACTTTGTTAATGTCCCTTCTGGCAATGGGACCTTGAAGGCGGAGGGGGCAGATTGGGCGCTAGTTGGGCACGAGTGGTGGTCAGAGATCGATTATCGACAGGAGGTGACTGGACTGTGGGGAAAGGTGAGCTGGGTGGGTGTGGGCTTCAGAGAGAGAAATTGTGGGCATCCAAGTGGGCTCATTTCACTGTGATGACGGGAGCAGTAGCCGGGGGGGGTGAGGGGTAAGAACCAGTGACGATTGGCAGTGGTGATCCGGGTGAGGGGGTGTGTTTGTGACGTCCCCCCCACCCCAATCAGTGATGGGTCCAGTCATTGTGGTCTCGGGCCAGTGACCTGCTTCTCCCGGCTCCACATTCAGCCGGGTGTGTGAAGGAGCGGAGGACCCTTCCTGCCTGTCGGTGTCACACTGCGCTGCGTGGGTGTGAAAAAAGTGCTGGGCCCCAACTTAAATAAATGGTTTTATCAATGAAACATTCCCAAAACGTCTGCTCCTGCCACGAGTGCATCTGCGCAATACAGCAGGCAGTGAACCTCCAGCCGAAATACACGTGCTCTTCCTGCTGCCAGACTGAGGTACTTGGCTGAAGTGAACTGGCTTAACTGTCTATTGCCCAAAAACAGGGGCGTTTCATTGCCGTATTTCTAGTTCTGATGTCACTTGCAGGAAGGTAATAATGTCTGGAGGAGTATTTCCTGGCTGAGATAGTGAGTACACAATTAGTTCTGTAAATCGCCTACATTATTGTGTCTGGAGGCTGCCCGCATCCCAAAACATAACGAAATGGTATGACCGAATATTGATGACTGACCATGAAATCAGCTCTCATCCATTTAGCATATTTTTCCAGACTACAGTTTTGTAAAAGCGAATCTCCACGCTTCCTTCCAATGTGTGTGCGTGATTGGTTGGTCCATTTGCAGAGACAATAATCCTAGCCTTGATGAGAATTCCCACACATTGCCAAAGGAAACTT
Organism: Isurus oxyrinchus; assembly: GCA_026770705.1. Lineage (NCBI taxonomy): Eukaryota > Metazoa > Chordata > Chondrichthyes > Lamniformes > Lamnidae > Isurus > Isurus oxyrinchus. Next base: position 25,159,859 of record JANJGN010000029.1, read on the forward strand.
CAGCCAAGTACATCGAATCCGTGCAATGACACATGTGCAGTTTACAAAGCTTGCCCGCCAGCTACATCAGCACATATAACACCAGGAATGTTCCTGAGTATTAGAATCTGGGCTTGTGCTCCCAAATAGCAACACAACAAGCTCCTGATTCTGGCTATGCATGTTTCCCTGGCCTTCCCTACCCTACATTAGTTCAAAAGGAAGACTGGCAGAGCCTGGATTTTCATCAGGGTCAGGAATGGGAAATGGGGCTTAGGGTCCATGTCGCAACTCCTCGTGTGGCATTCGTTAGACCGGCCCATTGCAATTCTCAGTGCTCCAGATCAAAGGCTTTGCATGTGACGTATTCATAGGCTTGTATTCCTTTGTGGATAGAAGATTAAAGGATGATCTGATTAAAGTATTTTAAATGGTAAAGAGGATTTTATAGGGTAGATTCAGAGAAACGATTGCCTCTGGCGGGGGGAATTCAGGACGAAAGGATATAATCTTAAAATTAGAGCCAGACCATTGAGACAGCAAATCAAGGAGCTCTTCTTCGCACACAGGCTGGTGGTAATCTGAAACTCTCCCCCCCAACCCCCCCCCCCCAAAAGGCTGTGGATGAAGGGTGCAACTGGAGCCTTCAAGACTGTGATTGACAGATTTCTGTGAAGTAGAGGCATTAAGAGAAATAGAGCAAAGGAGGGTAAGTGGAGTCGAGGTACAGGTCAGCCATGATATATTTTAATGGTGCAGCAGGCTTGTGAGGGGCTGAATGGTCTCGCCCTGTTCCAATTTCCTTCCCAATTCACTGCGAAGGGTTAAATAATCTTGTTCAGCATGTGACCTAATGCTTTGGAGACGTATCCTAAGGCTTGACTGACATTGTTTACTGCAACATTGCATTTTAATGGGCATTTTCAGTAAATGGTTTTGAAAATGCATTCAAATGATTTTGAAATATGTTCTGTCAAATTCCTCAGATTGCTCACTTGGGTCAAATCTGTTGCTATCCTTGTACTTTCATTGGAGACAATTTATCTCCTGGCTATTTTTAACATGCATAGTCAATTCCTGTCAAATGAAAAACCTGTAGGGAGCGGTGCATTTATTTGTTCGGAATATAGCAATCGCCCCCAGTAGGAATGTTCTCTTGCACAATTAAGCTGCTTTAATTAGCTTTATCCTGTTGTAAATTTCAAACTTTTTACTGTTTTCTTTTTATTCATTCACGGGGATGTGGGCTTCACTGGCTGGGCCAGCATTTATTGCCCATCCCTAGTTGCCCTTGAGAAGGTGGTGGTGAGCTGCCTTCTTGAACCGCTGCAGTCCATGTGGTGTAGGTGCACCCACAGTGCTGTTAGGGAGGGAGTTCCAGGATTTTGACCCAGTGACAGTGAAGCAACGGCCGATATATTTCCAAGTCAGGATGGTGTGTGGCTTGGAGGGGAACTTCCAGGATGTGGTGTTCCCATGTGTCTGCTGTCCTTCTCCTTCTAGATGGTAGAGGTCGTGGGTTTGGAAGGTGCTGTCTAAGGAGCCTTGGTGAATTCCTGCAGTGCATCTTGTAGATGGTACACACTGCTGCTACTGTGTGTTAGTGGTGGAGGGAGTGAATTTTTGAGGTGGTGGATGTGGTGCCAAACAAGCGGGCTGTTTTGTCCTGAATGTGTCAAGCTTCTTGAGTGTTGTGGGAGCTGCACTCATCCAGGCAAGTGGAGAGTATTCCATCACACTCCTGACTTGTGCCTTGTAGATGGTGGACAGGCTTTGGGAGTTAGCACCGTGAGTTACTTGTCGCATGGTCCCTAGCCTCTGACCTGCTCTGCTAGCCACAGTATTTATATGTCTGGTCCAGTTCAGTTTCTGGTCAATCCTAGGATTGGTAACACCTAGGATCTTGGTAGTGGGGGATTCAGCAATGGTAATGCCATTGAATGTCAAGGGGAGATGATTAGATTCTCTCTTGTTGGAGATGGTCATTGCCTGACACTTGCGTGGTACAAATGTTAGATGCTAAGGATAACGGGGAACGTTTCATGATGGGAGCAGATAGTTTACTCACCAATTATATACAACCTATAAACTTTAATAAAGCCAAGGGTAGCAAACACTCGGGAACACCATCAGCTGGAAGTTCCCCTCCAAGCCACTCACCATCCTGACTTGGAAATATATCGGCCGTTCCTTCACTGTCACTGAGTCAAAATCCTGGAACTCCCTCCCTAACAGCACTGTGGGTGCACCTACACCACATGGACTGCAGCGGTTCAAGAAGGCAGCTCACCCACCACCTTCTCAAAGGCAACTAGGGATGGACAATAAATGCTGGTCTCATCTGCAACAGCCATGAACAAATAAAATAAAGGCTCCTGACACTTTAAAGATCACTTTTTGTTTTTGTTCCAGTCCCGGTGACCTGCATTATCATATGGGATTATAATGTAGAATGTTACAGTACAGAAGGAGGCCATTCAGCCCATGGGACCTGTGCCAGATGTTCAAAAGAGCTATTCATTTTGTCTCATTCTCCCTGCTCTGACTGCACAGCCTGATAAACTTTTCCCCAAGTATTCCAATTCCCTTCTTCAATGTTACAATTAAATCTGCTTCTTCTGCCCTTTGAGGCAGTTCATTCCAGATCAGAGCAAGTCGCTGCTTCAAAAGGGATTCTCCTCATCTCGCCCCTGATTTCTTCTGCCAATTTCCTTAAGTCTGCGTTCTCTGGTTTCTCTAAGCAGGATTTTCCTTACTCTATCAAACCCTTCCTGATTTTTGGACACCTCTAATTAAATCTCTATTTTGGATCTCAGTTCATCGTGTCCCAAAGGAGTTCCAGGATCAAGGGCTTGACTTGGAAGCACTAAGGTTGCTTAACTTGTCCTGCGTTCATATCGTAAATACATAATATCGAATATCAGAATGTGATCGCCATCTATTCTTGGACTGCACATGGCCTTTGAAGAGGTATCTAACACGGTGTTGACCTCTTCATGTTAATTCTATTTATAAATGGGTATGTGGCAGGGTTGCCAACCCTGCCAGCTTTGGCCTGGAGTCCCCAGGAACTGAAGATCAATCTCCAGGGCACCATTGTGTGCAACTCTAGAGAAAAATCATTGGAACATTTAAAAAAATATTTTTTTTTGTCATTTTCTTTGGACATTTCTCTTTACCAGCTACAAAAATATCGAAAATGGGAGGAAATAAAAGGCAGTTTGGCTGACAGTCAAGCATCATCCTTTGGGTAATGAGTCTTTTTGCTTTCCAATTGTCATAGGGAGGCAATGTGTCACAAGGACAGATGTGTTTTCCAACAAATGACTGGACCATGGGGGAAAGTCATGTGATGAAACCTCCATCACCTTGCATTGCAAATAGTATCCTTGATTTGACCTGTTGGTGACCTAACTGGTTGAAGGATGTGAGAGGGTGTTTAGGTTATTGTACTGGAATTCCCTTTCCCCTAGGGCCTGATTCATGCTACAAGCCTACAGATGTGATAGATGCCCTCTGCTCTTTTGTCCAACTGGCCATTCCCTGTGGTATGAGCACGATCAGCTCTCACCTCACCCAACCTCTGCACAAGTAGGAGTCTTGGCTAATGATTCCCCACAGGAGCTTTGTTACTGGCTGGCTTTCTACTGAAAACAAAGTGTATATCAAACTTAATGCACATCATGCCCTACCATGAATAGAAACAGGAAGAGGTCATTCAGCCCTCAAGGCTGCTCCTCCATTCAATTCAATGATGACTGATCTACACCTTAACTCCATTTACCTATTTCAGCTCCCATATCTCTTGATGCTGTTACTTAACACAAATCCATCAGTCACAGTCTTCAAAGCTCCAATTATCCTCCAGAATACACAGCCTTTTGCAGGAGACAGCTCCAAATTTCCTCTACCCTTGTTGGGAATAAAAATGTTTCCTGATTAGAGCCCCCACCCTAATTTTTGGCTTACGTCCCTTTTGCTCTTGATTTCCTCACCAATGAGAATAGTTTCTCCAAATCCGCTCTCCCAGCTCCTTAACATTTTAAACACCAATCACCCCTTAATCTTCTATTCTAGGGAATATAAACTAGGTTCAGGCAATCTATCCTTACCCCGCAGCATCCCGGTGAATCGGCATTGCTTCTGTCTCTCAGTGGACCTGGGGCTATCCCAGCATTAACAACAGTCCCAAAAGCTACCCATTAAAAGCACTTGATGGAGGGCTTTCACTGTCACGATGGATTCTGGGATAGTTCAGCCTCCATAGCTGCTTCGTCACCAGACCAGCGATAGGAAATTAAGAGTGCACAGTTTCTTTAACTGGGCAGACCAGGCAGAAGAAAGAAATAACTCACATTTCTATAGCACCTTTCATCACCTCAGGACGTGCTTTTCAGCCAATGAAATACTTTAGAGCTGTGGTCACTGTTGTAACATGAGAAACGTGTCAACCAATTTGTGCACAGCAAAATCCCACAAAGAGCAATGAAATACATGGCTAGATAATCCATTTTAAATACTGCCTAGGACCGAGGGAGAACTCCCCTGCTCTTCCTCGAAACAGTGCCAGGGAACCTTTTACATCCAACTGAGAGGGTAGATAAAACTCAGTTTGACATCTGGTCTGAATGACAACATGTCTGGCAGCACAGCAGTACAAGTGACAGCCTAGATTTCATAGCCAAGTTTCTGGAGTGGGAGTTGAACCCACAGCCTTACTAATTGAGAAGCAAGCATGCTGGCCACTGGACCAAGGCTAACAGACAAGAGAAACACAGAAAGGGGGAGAAACTGGGGAGGTGGAGAAGAGGAAGTGGAACGCATCGCAGTCCACCAACTCTTCAAAGACACTTGACAGACGGGCTGCTGACCCATGACCTGAACACTTCCCACCTGCAACCTCCCCAGTGCCGACATTCTGGTCACTGCAGATGGGGTGGGGGTGGTGATGCCATAGTGTTATTGTCAATGGACTAGCAAGTGTCTTTGAAGGGATGGTGGACTGCGATGCGTTCCACTTCCTCTTCTCCACCTCCCCAGTTTCTCCCCCTTTCTGTGTTTCTCTTGTCTGTTAGCCTTGGTTCAGGCAATCTATCCTTACCCCGCAGCATCCCAGTGAATCGGCATTGCTTCTGTCTCTCAGTGGACCTGGGGCTATCCCAGCATTAACAACAGTCCCAAAAGCTACCCATTAAAAGCACTTGATGGAGGGCTTTCACTGTCACGATGGATTCTGGGATAGTTCAGCCTCCATAGCTGCTTCGTCACCAGACCAGCGATAGGAAATTAAGAGTGCACAGTTTCTTTAACTGGGCAGACCAGGCAGAAGAAAGAAATAACTCACATTTCTATAGCACCTTTCATCACCTCAGGATGTGCTTTTCAGCCAATGAAATACTTTAGAGCTGTGGTCACTGTTGTAACATGAGAAACGTGTCAACCAATTTGTGCACAGCAAAATCCCACAAAGAGCAATGAAATACATGGCTAGATAATCCATTTTAAATACTGCCTAGGACCAAGGGAGAACTCCCCTGCTCTTCCTCGAAACAGTGCCAGGGAACCTTTTACATCCAACTGAGAGGGTAGATAAAACTCAGTTTGACATCTGGTCTGAATGACAACATGTTTGGCAGCACAGCAGTACAAGTGACAGCCTAGATTTCATAGCCAAGTTTCTGGAGTGGGAGTTGAACTCACAGCCTTACTAATTGAGAAGCAAGCATGCTGGCCACTGGACCAAGGCTAACAGACAAGAGAAACACAGAAAGGGGGAGAAACTGGGGAGGTGGAGAAGAGGAAGTGGAACGCATCGCAGTCCACCAACTCTTCAAAGACACTTGACAGACGGGCTGCTGACCCATGACCTGAACACTTCCCACCTGCAACCTCCCCAGTGCCGACATTCTGGTCGCTGCAGATGGGGTGGGGGTGGCGATGCCATAGTGCTATTGTCAATGGACTAGCAATCCAGAGACCCAGGGTAATGCTTTGGGGATCCAGGTTCGAATCCTGTCATGGCAGATGGTGGAATTTGAATTCAATAAAAATCTGGAATTAATATTCTAATGATGACCATGAAACCATTGTCGATTGTTGTAAAAACTCACGTGGGTCACTAATGCCCTTTACGGAAGGAAACTGTTGCCTTTACCTGGTCTGGGCCTACATGTGACTCCAGACCCACAGCAATGTGGTTGGCTCTTAAATGCCCTCTGAAGAAGGGCAGTTAGGGATGGGCAATAAATTCTGGCCTCTAGCCAGTGACACCCACACCCCATGAATAAATAAAAAAAAGCATTAGCACAGCAAGCAATGTCATACTCAAAACAAAAACAGAATTACCTGGAAAAACTCAGCAGGTCTGGCAGCATCGGCGGAGAAGAAAAGAGTTGACGTTTCGAGTCCTCGTGACCCTTCATGAGTCATGAGGACTCGAAACGTCAACTCTTTTGTTCTCCGCCGATGCTGCCAGACCTGCTGAGTTTTTCCAGGTAATTCTGTTTTTGTTTTGGATTTCCAGCACCCGCAGTTTTGTTTTGTCTTAATCTCATACTCAGCCCATTCAGACCTGATGCCGCAGTCTGTGCTGAGCAATGTTCTAGCAGCCTGTGTGCTGTGTGAGTGCTGTGTTGTCACTGGGAGCTGTGTTCAGTATAAACTAGAGGATATCACTGCACACCATCAGGAGCCATGAGCAGCAGAATGATGAATGTTGTCTCGTTAAACAGCCTGGCTCTCTGTTATCTCGCCAGTGACTAACAGCTCCACTATTTAAAGCTGTAATCCCTTACTGGAAGCGTTTCTCTACAATGCTTATCATTGCAAGTAAATGATACATCTCAGACATGTCAAAGGAACTGAGAAAGAGATCAAAGGTTATGATTGTGGCTTTGGGCTTCAGTACCAAGGTCAATGCTAACTTGGAAAATATGCAAAGTAGATTTTAAATTCAATACATTATCATGGTACACTCCCTTTACTGTAATATATCTTTAAGAAGGACTTGCTATTTATTGAGTGTCATAATAAATGAAAGGCTTGACCTTCGACAGAAGGGTCATGAGGACTCGAAACGTCAACTCTTTTCTTCTCCGCCGATGCTGCCAGACCTGCTGAGTTTTTCCAGGTAATTCTGTTTTTGTTTTGGATTTCCAGCATCCGCAGTTTTGTTTTGTCTTTATCTAGAGAATCTGGGATTGTTTCCTTAAAGCAGGGATATTGAAGGGGAGATTTAATCGAGGTGCTCACAATTATGAGGGGTTTTGATAGAGTTACGGGGAGAAATTATTTCCAGTGACAGGAGGGTTGGGAACCAATGGGTACAACTTCAATATAATTGGAAAAAGAAGCAGAAGGGAGATGAGGAAAGTATTCTTTTAAACACAGTGAGTTGTGATCTGGAACATGGCCTGTAAGTGTGCTGGAAGCAGATTCAATGGTAACTTACAAAAGAGAATTGGATAAACACTTTTTGCAGGGCCACAGGGAAAGAGCAGGGAAGTGGAAGTGTTAGAAAGCTCTTTCAAAGAGTCAGCACAGGGTATGATGAGCTGAATGGCCTCCTCCTACACTGGATGATTCTATGATTGTCCAAATCAAATGTGTACAGACATTGGGCAGAATTTTTCATCCTGGGGGTGGGTATACTCCCCACCTGAACGGGGGTGAGATAGTGCCTGATGGTGCCGGGTATACTCCCACCTGAACGGGGGTGAAATAGTGCCTGATGGTGCCGGGTATACTCCCCACCTGAACGGGGGTGAGATAGTGCCTGATGGTGCCGGGTATACTCCCCACCTGAACGGGGGTGAAATAGTGCCTGATGGTGCCGGGTATACTCCCCACCTGAACGGGGGTGAAATAGTGCCTGATGGTGCCGGGTATACTCCCCACCTGAACGCGGGTGAGATAGTGCCTGATGGTGCCGGGTATACTCCCCACCCGAACAGGGGTGAGATAGTGCCTGATGGTGCCGGGTATACTCCCCACCTGAACGGGGGTGAAATAGTGCCTGATGGTGCTGGGCGAGTGTCCCGACATCATTGCGCACTCTCACGGTCTATCGCTTGGCAGGCACCCTCAAGAGGCTGCAGTGTGTCCGCCCACAACTTAAAGGCCTATTAACCAATTGATTAAATTGAAGCTTTCACTGTCCGTCCCACCATCGGTTGGTGGGCAGGTGAATCGGCCAGGCAACCTCTGCATTTTTAACGGAACCTCATCCAGAGACGGGATGAGATTTCAAACAGTGACTAAAGAACAAATAAAACATTTTTAACCTCTTTTTTTACATGTTGTGCGACAGAGTCACATGTGGGGACATGATTTCCTTATTTTTGAAATCTTTATTTTGCAGGTTATAAAACATCAGCTCCCTGAGGCAGCTCTGCGCCTCCAGGGAGCTTTCACTGAACGCACCCCTGCGCATGTGCACACTGCAGCGCCCGGCCTCCTCCCACCCTCGCCCCGGCGGCGCTGAGGCTATTAGCGCGTGTTTCACACTGGCTGGCCATTAATTGGCCAGCCGGCATGAAACCGTGGTCTGAGCCAGGCTGTGGGTAGCAGTCAGTCTTGCGGTCGTTCCCAGACCCACCCATTGTGCCCGCCTGGCCTGGGGAACGTTCTCCCCACAGTTCCACTATGGCTGTACATATGACCTATTTCAACAAAGACTTCAATGTGTTTCTATGCAAGGCAGAGCAGGCAGAGTATATTTAAACACTCTCCATGAACTCTTAACCAAAGCTCATGATCAAAACTACAGCAAATCATTCAACAGAAGCGGGATTATTCCTCCAGCAAAATGCAGTAAGTGGAGGCTAGTTAGACAATGCAAACTGTGTGTGTAAAATCAATCCCAGTCACTTACAGCAGAGCACACTTGAGGGGGAATACCCAATCATTCTGACCTGGACCAGTGGTATTACCGTACGCAGCTTTGAAAAATTATATCTACTGGCGGTACACCGGTGGCATTGCTCATTGGAGTGCGGCGGCTCTGGAGATCAGTTGCCATGCTTGGAAACTAACCCGGCCATACCCTTTTAAGGTCACTGCTCAAATACCTCCAGCAGGAGAATGCTCTAAACAGGACCGAGGACAATCAGAGTTTGGTTGCTGCATGGTGAGGCAAGTTCACTGATTGGAAGGTTCTTGCAAACCAGGGTTTTAAGCAAGAGATCTGTATTGCAGTGCAGCATTGCAAGAAGAAAATGCAACAGCAACATAAAACGAGATTTATATCCCACCCAATTTTTGTTTTACTCATTCTTGGGACGTGGACATTGCTGGCAATATCAATATCTATTGCCAATCCCTATTCATCTCTTAAGAAGGTGGTAATGGTGGTGAGCCATTGAATCACTGTAGTTGTGCAGTTAGGTGCATCGACAGTGCTGTTAAATTGGGAACATCACCATATCTTTCTATTGAGCTAGAAACTGGCATCAAAAGGATATGTCGGGGTAGATTCATAATGAGCAGGATTGAACATAACAACAGGACTTACATTTATATTGCGCCTTTAAATATAGTAAAACCGCACCAAGGTGCTTCACAAGAATGTTATTAAACAAAACTTGATGCTGAGTAGATACTAGGCCAGGGAACTGAACAGTGAGTAAAAGATAGAGATTTCAAAGAATGTCTTCATGGAGGAGGGAGAGATAGAGGGATGGTGAGGCTTAGGGAGGGAATATCCAGGCTTAAGGCCTAGGCAACTGAAAGTATGCCTGCCGCTGGTGCACTAATGGAAATCAGGGATGTTCAAGAGGCTAGAATTAGAGAAGCACAGAGATGGGGAGAGTCATAGGGGCTGGAGGATGTAACGGAGATAGGGAGGGGTGTAGGGGCTGGAGGAGGTTACAGAGATAGGGAGAGTTGTAGGGGCTGGAGGAGGTTACAGAGATAGGGAGGGGTGTAGGGGCTGGAGGAGGTTACAGAGATAGGGAGGGGTGTAGGGGCTGGAGGAGGTTACAGAGATAGGGAGGGGTGTAGGGGCTGGAGGAGGTTACAGAGATAGGGAGGGGTGTAGGGGCTGGAGGAGGTTACAGAGATAGGGAGAGTTGTAGGGGCTGGAGGAGGTTACAGAGATAGGGAGGGTTGTAGGGGCTGGAGGAGGTTACAGAGATAGGGAGGGGTGTAGGGGCTGGAGGAGGTTACAGAGAAAGGGAGGGGTGTAGGGTCTGGAGGAGTTTACAGAGATAGGGAGAGTTGTAGGGGCTGGAGGAGGTTACAGAGATAGGGAGGGGTGTAGGGGCTGGAGGAGGTTACAGAGATAGGGAGGGGTGTAGGGACTGGAGGAGGTTACAGAGAGAGGGAGGTGTGTAGGGGCTGGAGGAGGTTACAGAGATAGGGAGGAGTGTAGGGGCTGGAGGAGGTTACAGAGATGGGGAGGGGTGTAGGGACTGGAGGAGGTTACAGAGATAGGGAGGGGTGTAGGGGCTGGAGGAGGTTACAGAGATAGGGAGGGGTGTAGGGGCTGGAGGAGGTTACAGAGATAGGGAGGGGTGTAGGGGCTGGAGGAGGTTACAGAGATAGGGAGGAGTGTAGGGGCTGGAGGAGGTTACAGAGATGGGGAGGGGTGTAGGGACTGGAGGAGGTTACAGAGATAGGGAGGGGTGTAGGGGCTGGAGGAGGTTACAGAGATAGGGAGGGGTGTAGGGGCTGGAGGAGGTTACAGAGATAGGGAGGGGTGTAGGGGCTGGAGGAGGTTACAGAGATAGGGAGAGGTGAGGCCATAGAGGATTTGAAAACAGTCAAGTATTTTTAAACAACAACATCTTAGCGTGTTACTATGAGCCAGGAGTGCCATGATCACAGAGAGTGGTAAACCTAGTTGGATTGGTTGCATGATAACATTCTGTAAAATAAACACTCAGCTTCAATATTAATTTAATACAGATCTTAAAATAAGCCACAGGCGTGAGTCAAGCTTACATAATTTGATGTTTTCTCTGGCCTCGGAATGATGTGGCTAACATTTTTCTGTGGTTTACTTTTCCTGTGCAAGTCAGTTTAATTATATTACAAACAGATTATATTTACATCTCTTCGAGGAACCTCAAACCCCAACTTTGCTATGACATATGACTTCTCCTTTCTTGCATTTTTGGCTGGAATTTTTGGGCCCTATTATGAAGACGAGGAAGGGAGCTCTGGAAAATTTTTATTCCTCCAGCAATATCATTAAAACAACTGATCTGGTTATTATCCCCTGATGTTTATGGGAGCTTGCTGTGCGCAAATTGGCTGCAGTGTTTTCTACATTACACATGGAGGCACTTCAGAAAGACATGATTGACTGTAAAGCACTTTGGCACATTCTAAGGCCATGAAAGGGGTTACATACAACTGGAAGTTTTTATTTTTATATTCCCATCTCTTTCCATTATGTGGAGTTTTGAAGGATATGGTGTGTTTTACTCTGGAATGCCAGTTGGTGTAGGGATAGTACTGCAGCCAACCTTTATTCAGTCTTACATTTATTTACAGAGTGCAACATTACAAGCATACTACTCCTATCTCACCCACACCCCATTTTCTGTGGCAGTCTCTTTGTATATGCCCAAATGAAACCCAAATTAATGCCCACCACCTGTATACAATCAATGTATGATGAACTGGACTAGCGATATAAATACTGTGGCTACAAGAGCAGGTCAGAGGTTAGGAATCCTGCAGCAAGTAACTCACCTCCTGACTCCCAAAAGCCTGTCCACTATCTACAAGGCACAAATCAGGAATGTGATGGAATACTCCCCACTTGTCTGGATGAGTACAGCTCCAACTAAACTCGAGAAGCTTGACACCATCCAGGACAAAGCAGCCCACTTGATTGGCATCACATTCACAAACCTTCACTCCCTCGACCACCAGCGCACAGTGGCAGCAGTGTGTGTACCATCTACAAGATGCACTGCAGGAACGCACTGAGCCTCCTTAGACACCAGCTTTCAAACCCATGACCGTTACCAGCAGACACATGGGGAACACCATCACCTGGAAGTTCCCCTCCAAGCCACTCACCATCCTGACTTGGAAATATATCACCGTTCCTTCACTGTCACTGGGTTAAAATTGAGGAACTCCCTCCCTAACAGCACTGTGGTTGTACCAAAACTACATGGACTGCAGCAGTTTAAGAAGACAGCGCACCACCACCTTCTCTAGGGCAATTAGGGATGGGCAATAAATGCTGGCCCAGCCAGTGACCTGCAAAAGAATGAATTAAAAAAACATAACAAGCAATCAGAAGAGGTGATCAATGCTAAATGGATTATAGCATTTTAAGGGTTGCTGGATAATTATTACAGATGAGAGTTGAAAGCAGGATAATGGTGCAGGATATAATTCACCTCCAGTACAGAAAAGCAGGGCATTGACCATCTCTGTGGGTGAATCACCATTTTATTAATGCTTATCCAGTTATGCAAGGAGGCGAGAGTAATGTTTTCGTTCTCCAATTTATCACCACTGAATAATTGTATTGTCATGACTTTTCTTTCCATTCTTTATTGGATTCTTTCTCCAAACATATAAAAGCAATTTATTATCATCCTAAAAATTCTTAAACACATTTATCTTCAGCCTCTTCGCATGAGTAATAAAATACCAGGGACAATTTATAGACCACAAGACTCTTTTGGGGTAGAACTGTCTCCAGGGATAGATTGTTTGGGTAATACATTCGACAGGGGTGTAAAATGGATGGCTGTTCATTATCACTTCTTTCACATTTTTACACAGGGCCCAATTTTACCCTTCATGGAACTTAGAAGCGCCATTGCATTCACTTTCATCATGAAAAATTACAGCTCACTCAGACACTACCAATGTCTATCACTTAGAGACAACTAGACTCACACACTATCAATGTTACCAGATAGAGACAACTAGGCTCACACACTATCAATATCTGCCAGATAGAGACAACTAGGCTCACACACTATCAATGTCTACCAGATAGAGACAACTAGACTCACACATTATCAATGTTACCAGTTAGAGACAACTAGGCTCACACACTATCAATGTTACCAGTTAGAGACAACTAGGCTCACACACTATCAATGTTACCAGTTAGAGACAACTAGGCTCACACACTATCAATGTTACCAGTTAGAGACAACTAGGATCACACACTACCAATGTCTATCACTTAGAGACAACTAGACTCACACACTATCAATGTTACCAGATAGAGACAACTAGACTCACACACTATCAATGTTACCAGATAGAGACAACTAGGCTCACACACTATCAATATCTGCCAGATAGAGACAACTAGGCTCACACACTATCAATGTCTACCAGATAGAGACAACTAGACTCACACACTATCAATGTTACCAGTTAGAGACAACTAGACTCACACACTATCAATGTTACCAGTTAGAGACAACTAGGCTCACACACTATCAATGTCTACCAGATAGAGACAACTAGACTCACACACTATCAATGTTACCAGTTAGAGACAACTAGGCTCACACACTATCAATGTTACCAGTTAGAGACAACTAGGCTCACACACTATCAATGTTACCAGTTAGCGACAACTAGGCTCACACGCTATCAATGTCTATCACTTAGAGACAACTAAACTCGCACACTATCAACGTTACCAGTTAGAGACAGCTAAACTCACACACTATCAATGTTATCTGTTAGAGACAACTAGGCTCACACACTATCAATGTTATCTGTTAGAGACAACTAGGCTCACACATTATCAATGCCTACCAGATAGAGACAACTAGGCTCACACACTATCAATGTCTATCACTTAGAGACAACTAAACTCGCACACTATCAATGTTACCAGTTAGAGACAACTAGGCTCACACACTATCAATGTCTACCAGATAGAGACAACTAGACTCACACACTATCAATGTTACCAGTTAGAGGCAACTAGACTCACACACTATCAATGTTACCAGTTAGAGACAACTAGACTCACACACTATCAATGTTACCAGTTAGAGACAACTAGGATCACACACTATCAATGTCTACCAGTTAGAGACAACTAGACTCGCTCACTATCAATGTCTACCAGTCAGGGACAACTCGACTCACTCATATTATCAGGTAGGTAATTAGCTCTAGTCCACAAAAGACCAGAGACATTTCTCTCCATTAGAGAGAGACAATTGGTTGTTTAATTTGAGGGACACCACTCTGCATTGACCATGGGGCAATGTATGGAGGCAGGCCTCCATGAACTACCACAGCCAGTACAGGCATTGAACTCACTCTGTTAGCATCATTCTGTTCCACATTCTATCCATCTAGCCAACTGAGCTAAGCAACCCATAAACACAACCAATACCTACCACTTAGAGACAATACAACTCACACTCAAACATTGTCAGTGCCTACCAGATGGAGACACAGTTTGGTAAATATTTATTGGAGCCATATTCTCAATACAATACCGTATTAGCGACAACAATAAAAAGATGTAAAACCCTTAGTGCATTCACATTACCAGGTTATTACTGGTTTGGCGGTTTGGGTTTTGTGCCAGTTGTAAACTTGTTAAGGAGAAAGGACGAGTTTAAGGTCAGCATGATTTGTAATAAAGTAGAGTGAAATTCCATCCCCTCCTGGGAATCTAACTCCATTATTGCTTCAAGACTGGTCTGACTTCATCTGAAGGCTGTCATATACACTTACTGCAAAGTAGCTGTAATGCTCAAGCATTTAGAACAAAAACTGGTTATGCTGAGTGCACTCTTTGTGTATCACTCCAAATAAACACATCCTCAAATAAAGGAAAAGGGAATAGATCTTTCCCCATTATTCAAAATTGCTGATCTTTTATTTGACAACAAACTGGAATGTAATGTCTCGTTATGCGAAGTGTCACATGCTCAACACTGTCATAACCTTGGAGCATTTTGCAAGGGGGTGAAATATGAAAGGTGTTCCGATAATTTGAATGAACCACAAAATTTAGTGGAACCTTGAAACACACCTGGAAACACACAGGATTAAACTTCCCATTCTGGGTGGCCAGATATATGCAGCAGATATACAATCGGGAAACAGCTAATAAGAAAACATTTACAAATACTCACAACATGTTATCGTCATGGTTTAAGTCACATGATTTGCATTTCACCTTTACTGGGATGTCATTTATCTAATTTACAGGCAAACAGTCTTGCTCTCTTTACCATTCACCCACTTCCCTTATTTCTCAGTACTTTTAATGCGTTGTGGCAGATAAGGATCTAGTGAATGGAATGATCTAATGTGACCTGTTCAAACAAGGGCATCAACTGGTAAAAATATAGAAACAATGGTAACCCATTCAGAACGTCACACCTGTTCCACCATTCAGTGAAATCATGGCTGATCTGTATCTCAACTCCATCCACCTGCCTTGGCTCCACACCCTTGGCAAGCAAAAAATATACCAATCCCACAATTGAAATCATTGATTGATCTAGCATCTACTGCTTTTTGTGGGAGAGAGTTTAACACTTCCACCTTCTCTCCTGAATGGTCTGGACCTGATTTTAAGGCAATGTCCCCTTGTCCTGTCTTCCCCACCAGTAGAAAAAGTTTCTCTCTACTTGTCCTGTCAATTCCTTTCCAAATCCGAAGAGCTCCAATCAAATCCCCCCCTTAACTGTCTACATTTCAGGAAATACAAACCCAGTTTGTGTAACCTGCTGAGTTTTTCCAGCTATTTTTGTTCTTGTCCCAGTTTGTGTAATCTGTCCACCTAGAATCATAGAATGACACAGCAGAGAAGGAGGCCATTCAGCCCATCATTACCTGTGCTGGCTCTTTGATGGAGCCATCCAGTTGTACTCTAGCCCCTGGAGACCTGATAGCGTTCTGGTGACTCTACCCTGTACTTCCTCCAGGACCAATTTATACTTCCCACTACAGACTTATTTTGTAGTTTCATACTGAAGAACACTAGAAGAAGCAGAGTTTAATCCAATTGTTTTTCTCAACTTTAATATTAAAAAAAAATTAATCCTTTTTCCTTAACCCTCTTCTGCCATCCCCCACACAGGGCCATCTGTCACTGGTTTCTATGTTGTGCTTTTACAGAGTGCTGGCCCTTATTCTGCTATTAACACTTTCTATTCTTAACTTCATGCCACTATCAGCACCTTCTTTAGTCTTTAACACTACCATTAACACTGCCTTTGTCTTGTGTCCATGATACCTTTGTCAATTTCTCCTTAGCTCCCACCTATCCCTGACCTTCCATCTTGCTCCACCTGCTCCACCCCCTCTTAAACAGTATAAAATCCATCACATTGCTACTTCTCGTTAGCTCAGAAGAAGAGTCATACAGACTCAAAACGTTAACTCTGTTTCTCTCCCCACAGATGCTGTCAGACCTGCTGAGTTTTTCCAGCATTTTCTGTTTTTATTTCAGATTTCCAGCATCCGCAGTGTTTTGCTTTCATCTTAAAGTTTATCTCAATCTCAGACCGTACCAATAGATGATGGGCTCCATTTTTATTGTCACAAATTAGAAGTGTTGACAGCCATATTGAGAGACACCATATGCTGGACTCATAAAAGGGAACAACTAGATGCTACAATTGGAAAATTGGATAAAATAGCCAGCCTCATCACAGCCTGGACAACCAGGTTACATTGCATATTAGTGGGCGAATGTACAAAGTTGGCAAGTAGGGAAAAACCAGTTGGCCTATCAAACCTGCTCCGCACACTCATGATGACCAGAACATCATGATTAGGCACTTTATCCCCCCAACCCTGAATGGGTTTGAGGGTTAACTCTGAGCGTAATCCATCGAGATGGGCTTGATTTGATAACAGTTCAATCAGCCAAAAAATTATGGAAATCAACTGGAACTCAAGGCCCCCCCCCCCCCCCCCCAATCGTTTCAAATAATAAAGGTAGTGGGCGGGTTTTTCCGACCCCACCCCCTGCCTGGATCGTCCGGTCCTGCCGAGAGTGAATGGACTTACAGCTGGGCCGCAGAATCTCCTGAGCCGGGTCCCACTCAAGACAGGGCAGGAAAATCCCGGCCAGTGATTAATCTTCTCGCTGCCCCAAGTCAGGAACAATTCAATTGATCATTATGCACTGACTGAGATCAATACGGCCCATGAGAAACTTGGAGATTTTTTATAAGAACTGACATATTGTACTGAGGCCCAGAATCTCCTGACAACCTGCACTAAAACAGCAGTGCAAGTATGGTGGAACACCAATTTTCAGTGCAAAAGCCTGAGGAAATTTGGACACAAGTGATTGGGCTCTTTTCGTACCATCTACCCAAATTTCCTTGATTCTTTTGCACTGATTCTGTGAATCCCTTGCTGCTCATAAACATAGCCCCACCTCCCCATGTAATAGTGCAAATTTCCTGAACGTTCACCAGTTCTGAACAAGCTATAAATTGATGCCTAGAATTTTCATTATATTCCAAGTGAATTAGGCGCACTTCTTTTTTATCATCCCTCCTCACCCATATATCCAACGCATATTCTGTGTGTTTGGGAGCGTCACCAATTGAACAGAAGCTCTATCCTTCTCCGTTGACTGTGTATAAGTAATAGTTTGATGGCTTCAGTCTTCTTGTGTGTTAAAGAGGACCTTAAAGAAAAAATATAATCCAAATTCAGTGCTTACCTTGGACCTTGGTTATTTATATCCCTTGCTTGCGTTATGCTGTCTTTACATTCCAATGTTAATGAAATTCTCAGGAAATTCTGAGCTAACATACCAAGAGGTCCGAGCTAACTTACCACAGGAGGAAATGTCAGTAAAATTGTGGATTCGGTTAGGTTTTGACAACTATCTAAAGTCTGCTCTGGGCCAAAGTTTCCCTGCCCCCTTTCCCTATGTCCCTCCTCCATTCCCACCTTATCTCCCACTTTCATTTCCTGGTCCTCCATCACCAGAAACCGCACGGCTCCTCGTTCCAGATTGTGTGGGCGATATAATGGAAGTAGGAAGTGTCTTTGTGAGGCGGTAACAATGCAAACTGAGGTTCACTGGGTATCTGGGCTGTGGAGATGCTCGATACTGGGCAACAGGAAAAGTATTCCATTCCCTAACATGTCTCCGCTCACCTAGAATCAAGGTTAAAAAGGGTGTGACGGTGACAGCGCTGTGCGACTTGTGGCAGAAGTGCCGTAACATGCCTGTAACTTGGCAACCAAACTGAGCAATCTTCCACATTGGCAACAGATGTTGGACCATCAAGAACTTGCACTGCTGGATTTCTTTAGGGTTCCCAGAAGCTTTGAACCAGAGCCATTATTGAAAAAGCAATAAAACATTCACATTTCCCTTTGGATTGTCCATGTTCTATCTGACAGAACAAAATTGACTTCATGTGCTTTCAACAAAATAGGAGTCCTCCACAATTGATTTAAATGTGACTTTAAGCTTTCTGCTCATTTCCATTTGTGTAAAACATAATAGTTTTACGAGTGATCCCACTAAAACCTTACCAACCCAACAAGCTGTTGCTCAAAACATTCCATACGTGCTTAGAATAAATTAATATCACCCTAGAGAGTGAGGTTTGAGGAAATGATGGGTTGAGGATTTATAGAGCTAAGTTAACTAGCAAGTATGAGGTATGACTCATACCAACACACACATTGTGTTCAAGAATCAATGCCTCAATTAATTGTGCTGTTAGGACAATAAAACTAACGTGGGGTCATTCCAGATTCTCTTGTTTTCCAGTCAAGACAGCCGCTCCTTTACACTTTATTTTCTTAATCCCTCCCAAGTGCTCATTTCCTCACTAAGGGTTGCTTGGACGTGGGGAGGGAGGAGGGAAGGGAGGTTGGAGGAGGGAGGGGGTGGCGAGACAGGGGTTGGGTGCTGCTGTATCTCCCTGAAACCCTCCAGGTACATATTCGGCCACAAGTCAGTAGAAGGTGCTCTCAGCTCTTGGTCAGAGGACAAGGGCTTGAACAAAAACAGAAATACCTGGAAAAGCTCAGCAGGTCTGGCAGCATCGGCGGAGAAGAAAAGAGTTGACGTTTCGAGTCCTCATGACCCTTCAACAGAACTGGGTGAATCCAAGGAGAGGGGTGATATATAAGCTGGTTTAAGGTTGGGGGGGGGGGTGGTGTTGGGTCGGGGGAGAGAAGTGGAGGGGGGTGGTGTGGTTGTAGGGACAAGCAAGCAGTGATAGGAGCAGATCATCAAAAGATGTCACAGACAAAAGAACAAAAGAACACAGAGGTGTTGAAGTTGGTGATATTATCTAAACGAATGTGCTAATTAAGAATGGATGCTAGGGCACTCAAGGTATAGCGCTAGTCGGGGTGGGGGAGCATAAAAGATTTAAAAATAATGGAAATAGGTGGGAAAAGAAAAATCTATATAATTTATTGGAAAAAAACAAAAGGAAGGGGGAAGAAACAGAAAGGGGGTGGGGATGGAGGGGGGAGGTCAAGACCTAAAGTTGTTGAATTCAATATTCAGTCCGGAAGGCTGTAAAGTGCCTAGTCGGAAGATGAGGTGTTGTTCCTCCAGTTTGCGTTGGGGAGATGAGGGGCAGGAAATGAAAGTGGGAGATGAGATGGGACTGGAGAAGAGACATAGAGAAAGGTGAGAGGAATTCTAAAGGAAGAATGAGAATATTAAAATCCAGGTGTTGCTGGAACAGGAACCAGCGTAAATCAGTGAGCCCTTATCAGTGATAAGGGCTTGAGCCTCACTCTCTAAGACTTGAGCATATAATCCAAGTTGATATGTCAGCACCAATGGTACAGTCATTATACTGCGATCCCTCATCACCCCACCCTGTCCCAGGTCCTATATCCAGGCGTGCTCATCACCCACCCTAGGCTCATTGATTTACACTGGTTCCTGTTCCAGCAATGCATGGATTTTAATATTCTCATTCTTCCTTTTGAATTCCTGTCACCTTTCTCTATGTCTCTTCTCCATTCCCATCTCATCTCCCACTTTCATTTCCTGCCCCCCATCTCCCCCATCACCCGTCACCAGAATTCGCACTCCTCCTATTTTCCCATTCTAGACTCTGTGGGCGACATAAAGCAGTAGGAGGAAGTGCTTTTGTGAGGCTGCGACAATGCAAATGGAGTTTCACTGGTTCTGTGGGTGTTGTGGAAATGCTTGGCGTGGTCACTAGGTGACTGAAAACACATTCCATTTCCCAACATGTCTCCGCTCACCTGGAATGAAGCATAAACAGGGCCTCTCCAATCATCAGAAACTTCTCCAGTGCCATAGTCCTCCAAGATGTCTGCACTTATCGAATGCTGGCCTCTCTAATATTCTCTATTTTCATCGGACCACCATTGGCGGCCAGGCCTTCAGCTGCTTAGACCCGAAGCCCTGAAACTCCCTCGGTCAAACCTCTCCATCTCTCTACCTCTCTCTGCTCCTTTAAGATGCTCCTTAAAACTTACCTCTGCAACCAAGCTCTTCTAATATCTCCTTATGTGCCCCAGTGTCAAATTTTGTTTCATAACTCTCCTGGGGATGTTTTTGTCGCAGTAAAGATGCCACGTTATAAATGAAAGTCATTGCCGCTGTATTAACGGTGAGCTTTGAATAGCCTTGCCATTCGTATCTGAAACAGAATTACTAGATGATAACACGCACGGACATTTTTTATTGTGTGTTGCGAATCACGACCTTGGCAAGATTAAGTGAGCAATTGCGCAAATCAAAAGGTCTGAAGGCTTGACGACATGTTTGGTAACCCTGGCGATGACTAAGTAACTGCGTCCACTCACTTGGACTGAGGGCGCTTTTGTAAAATTGTTGAACTCAGTGTAGAATCCGGGTTCCACAATTTCAGATCGTTCTCTGTCCCCATCATTTTTTGTTTTGTTATTTTTGGATGGCGGCTGTCAGTAATGGTTCTGTTTTTCCCATTTACGCCTGCTCCAGACACATCTCCCACAAGGGAAAAACAGTTCGGACCAGCATTCTTATTTCCCAGTTTTTACTGTTTTTTATTTATGGGAATTTTTTACTTGTCCCATCAGCATCTCCTTCTGTCTCGCACCATCATCCCTTTTATTATTCAGTCTCTCCTGCCTTCCATCCTATCACAGACCTTTGTTCCTTCCTCCCCTCCCTCCCTCTCCTGCCTCTGTACTCGTTTAAAATCTTTTGTCTCTCCAACATTTCCAGCTCATACGAAAGATCACCAAGCTGAAACGTTAACCCTGTTTCTCCCTCCACAGATGCTCTCAGGCCTCCACAGCTTTGAAGCACCTTGGGACAATTTGCGACGTTTAGCGCGCTATATAAATGCAAGTGGTTGTTGTACCAATCTGGTTGCCCTGGGTGATGCTGCTGCTTGATGTGCCATTGGCCTCAGCGAGAGGTGAACCAGGCTTATGACCCGCTTGTGGACACCAGGTGAGGTTGGAGTGGTCTCAGATGTGGTAATCCTCCTATCGACACTCACTGTCTGGCTCACACATAGAATGATACAGCGCCGAAGGAGGCCATTCGGCCCATCATCCCTCTGCTGGCTCTTTGAAAGAGCTATGCCCTTAGTCCCACTCCCTCTGCTCTTTCCCCATGGGGACAATGATTACTCTGGAGGGGTAGTGTAAGGGCTAGAGTAACTTCTCTGAAACAATGCCTTGACAGGGAGTCTGCACCTTCAGCAAAAAATAGTGAGAGAAAGGGTTCTTTTTAAAATTCTCCCCCTATGTCTGGCTTGCACTGAGTGTAGTTCCATGACTGCACCAATCCCACCCCCGAACTCTCCCCTCCCCCCACAGCTTCCCTAAACACATAAACACTTATAAACTATTCAAACCCAAACTTGCCTTGCCAGTGACATTAAATAGAATGTAGGAATTCCATTCAGGAATAGAATAGAACAGGCCATTCAGCCCAATGCTCCATGCTGGTGTTTATGCCCCACATGAGCCTCCCCTCCATTACCCCTCTTCATCTCACCTGATCAGCATGTCCTTCTGTTCCTTTCTCCCTCCTGTGTTGACCCAGCTTCCCCTTGAAATACATCTCTATTGTTCACCTCAACCACTTGCTGTGGTCGAGAGTTCCACATTCTCACCACTCCCTGGGTAAAGAAATTTTTTTCTGAATTCCCCATTGGATTTATTATTGACTTCTGTATAATGACGGTCCCTATTTTTGTCTCCCTATCATCACCTCTTAGTTTACCCTGTCAAACCCTTTCATAATTTTCAAGTCCTCTATTGGGTCACCCACTTTGCCATAGAAATGAGCCCCCCACCCGGGCCTATCTGGTCCTTCCTCAGTTGTAAGCTTTCATTTGGGTTTACATTGACAGTCGGCTTTGGGAATTCTAGGCCACATAATCACATTTCCTCAGTCAACGTTTTCTCCCCACCTTTCCCTTTTCCCTCGTTTCTCATTTTGTCTCGATGGCTTAAATTATAGAAAGAATTCAGAATGTGTTAAATCTCAGCAAGTAGGGACAAGTTGCAGCTCACGCAAGCTGTTTATAGTCCAACAAACCCTAGAAGCAAAATCTTATGGAAATTTATGGAATCTAAACCCTTTAATATTAACCAATTGTTATGATCGATGCAGTTAGTAAAGGCTGAGTTACTTAAAAATCCCGGAGGGAAACTTTAAACAACTGTCATAACCTATAATTTTTAAGTGTTATGTTCGAGATGCGACTCTAACTTCAGGAATCAGACCACCAGCTCTCCAGGTTTGACATTAAACGAAATGAAACATTTTATTCATTTACACAGGTTAAAATATATACGCACGGCTACAAATTACCACCATCATAACTTTTAACAAATTCCCAAACGAATGTCCGTTAAGGCCGAGCGCTCCCTGTGCAGGCGGGACGGGGCTGGGAGATGGGGTTCCCCGAGACAGGGCCTACGTTTGTTCACACACGCGCACTAAAGAGAGAAGAAGCCTCCCCGGGGGCACAGAGCTGCCTCAGGGGGATTACTTTAGGTTTTAAAAATTTAAATAAAGAAAAGAAAAAATGTTAAGACATGTCACCCCCTCCCACCACCCATGGGACAGTGTCACACGAGCTGGGACATGTCAATGAATTTTTATTTAAAAGTTTTATTCGATTTATAAAGACTTCATGAAACCTCCTCCCGCCCGTGGTTGAGGTTCCATGAAAAATGTGAAGGCCGCCTGGGCTCTTCGCCTGCCTGACAACCCTTAAGGTTGGACGGGCAGCTCAGTTTATTAGTTTAATTAGTTTTTAAATGGCATTAATAGGCCTCTGACAGTTCGGCGGACGCGCAGCCAAACTGAAAATCTAAATGGCGCGCAGTGACATCAGGACACACGCCCGATGTCAGCCCGCATCATTTTACGCCTCGGCAAGTGAGCCCTGCCCCCTGCTCGCTGAGCCAAAAACTCTGGCCACAAGGAAGAAAGGAGTAGAAGGATATGTTGATGGGGTGAGTTGAAGAGGGGAGTGGCAGGAGACTTGTGTGGAGCAGAAACACCGGCATGGACAAATTGGGCTGAATGGCCTGTTTCTGTGCTGTGAATTCTGTGTCGTTCGCTGTAATGTTACTATGTTTGGGGGACACACTTCTCCCCAAACAAAGCATCTACTACTCTTGGGTAATCCGACCAAGTCATAGCCTATCGCGTGTTCCCAGTTGCTGATGTTCTTATGGAACTGATGGTGTTAAACCTCTCTCTTAAGTAATGTGGTGGGCCTTTTAGACAAACGTAGATATTAAACGCTGGAAATACTCAGCCGGGCAGACAGCAGCTCCGGAGAGAGAAATGGAGTTAACGTTTCAGGTTGATGACCTATCATCAGAACTGGATCAAGTTAGAGGTGTTCAGGCAAGTCCAGTGGGTAAGGAAGGAGGGAGGGAAGGAAAGATCAAAGAGGGGTGGTCTAAGATAGGCTGGAGAGAGTAAATAAATAAATAACAATAATGAAATGAATGTCAAAAGGATGATGGTGTATGGCAAAAGAGAATGATAATGGGGCAAAATATAGAAACAAAAGGTGGGTCTAAAGGAGGTGTAAATGGCACAGCAGAATCAGTACCAGCATCTCCTGTCCAAAACAGTAGGAGTAATGGTTACGATCTAAAATTGTTGAACTCAGTGTTGAGTCTGGAAGTCTGTAAAGCGTCTACAGTAATAGATAGATGAAGTCTTGTTTCTCAAGCTGGTGTTGAGCTTCATTGGAACAGTTTGGGGTGGCCAAGGACAGGGAGGTCAGAAAATGGGAGTGGGGTGGAGAATTGAAATGACCGAGGGCTGGAAACTAGGTGAGGGCAGACGGACGGCGGGGGGGGGGGGGGGGGTAGTCACAATGGAGGTGCTTCACAAAGCAATAACCCAATCTGCCCAGAATAGGGAAGGCCACACCGTGAGCTGTTAATACTGTATAATGAAAGAAGTGCACGTATATCACTGTTTCACCTGGAGGGAGTGTTTGGTGTCCAAGATGGTGAGAAGCAGAAGAAGGTAAAAGGGCGAGTGGGGTTGTGGGAGGGGGGGCAGGAATGGAAAGGTGCCATGGGAAGGGGAGGTTGTTTTGGGTGTGACTGAGAAGTGGACCTGGGAGCTGCAGAGGCAAGAGTCCCTTCAGAAGTCTGAAAGGGGAGGACAGGGGAAGATATGTTTGGTGGTGGCAACACGTTGGAGGTGACGGAAATGGCAGAGGATGATCCATTGAATACAATGGTTGGTGAGGTCAAGGGAACCCTATCGGGGTTCTGGGAGGGACAGAAAACAAAACAGAAAATGGAAGGGACACTATGGAGGGTCCAGTCAACCACAGTGAAAGGGAATCCTGAACTGAGGAAAAGGGAAGACATAACAGAATCACTAGTATGGAAGGATGAATCGCCTATAGAGAGAGAGCAATGGGAGAATGAAAAGTCATCATTGGAAGGTGGGATATGGAGTTATCAAGGTAGCCATGAGAGTTAGTGGGCTTATAGTGAATATTCATCAACAGCCTATCCCCAGGAATAGAGACAGAGAAGTCAAGGGAGGGAAGGGGGGGAAACTGAGATTGACCATCTGACCAAGTTAAAGGAAGAGTAGAAATTGGAAACAAAGTGGGTGAAATTTTCCAGTTCAGAGCGAGAGTGGCAATTGGCATTGATACACTCAACAATACACCAGAGTAAGGGCTGAGTGAGGAACCCCAATGGGACAGGAACAAAGAATATTCTTCATGTCCCACAAAAAGGAATTCATGGCCAGGGCCTATACAGTTCCCCATAGCAACACCTCTTATTTAGAGGCAGCGACTTAGGAAGAAGTGGTTCAATGTGAGAACAAGTTCGGGTTGAGAGAAGGTCTTGTTAACAAGAGGCCACCTGGTCAAGAGGTAAAAATATCAGAGTTGGTAACAAAATCGCTCCAATTTAGTACCGAGATCATTGAGAACATTAGCTACTGGAACCTCCTTACCACTGGCTCTTTGGCATCTGTCACTTTGAGATGATAAATCTTGCTGAGTGGGACTCTCAGTTTCTCTACGTTACAGCTGCTGTTTCAAAACATTATCGTTGCTAATTCACCAGATGTTTTTGTGAGAACTGGGCTATATTTCAACCTGAGTGATAAAATTTGCCTGTGAATAGAAATCTGAAATATGAGGAAACATGCAAACAGATTGCACAGCGTCTGAAAGGAAAGACTGAAACAAAAAACAAAAATAGCTGGACGAGCTCGGCAGGTCTGGCAGGTCTGCGGAGAAGAACACAGTTAACGTTTCCTGTCTGTATGACACTTCAACAGAACTAAGGAAAAATAGAAATGAGGTGAAATGTAAGCTGGTTTGGGGGGGGGGGTGGGACAGGTAGGAAAGGAAAGACTAATGTTTTGGGATGAGACATTTTATCGGGACTACAGTGTAATTATTTATTGGTGTCCTGTCCAAAATCTATCCCTTGACTAACATCACTAAAGCAATTATCTGCTCATGATCACATTGTTGTTGTGGGATCTTGCTGTGTGCAAACTGGCTGCTGTATTTCGTACATTACAACAGTACCGACACTTCGATA
Organism: Isurus oxyrinchus; assembly: GCA_026770705.1. Lineage (NCBI taxonomy): Eukaryota > Metazoa > Chordata > Chondrichthyes > Lamniformes > Lamnidae > Isurus > Isurus oxyrinchus. The sequence continues at coordinate 25,185,836 of JANJGN010000029.1, forward strand.
GTACTTCATTTACTGAAAAGTACTTTGGGACATCATGAGGTCACGAAAGGTGCTATATAAATGCAATTCTCTCTTTCTTCTTTTCTTCCGTAAGACAGTGAGCTCTAAGGCTACATTAAGGAGTTTGGCAAAATGTCAAAGGTTAGCAACAGAGCTGGGAAACAAAGCCGGAGAGATTTGTCTTAATGGACAACATTTAATTGGGTGGTTTGGGGTCACTCAGGTTAAAAGCGCCTCCCATTAGTCAATGTGGGAACTGGCAGACAGTCAGTTGTTTGAAAAAACAACAATAGCTTGAATTTATATAGCACCTTTAGCATCCAAGACATCCCAAAATGCTTTGCAACAACTTTAGCAAACAAAATCTGACATCAAGCTACATAAGGAGATATTAGGACAAGTGACCAAAAGCTTGGTCAAAGAGGTAGGCTTTAAGGTTTTTCTTTATCCTTTCATGGGATGTGGGCGTTGCTCTGGCTCACAATGAATATCTTTATTGCCCATCTGTAGTAATTATGGTTTTATTTAGTGTGTAATGTACCTTTAAGAATAACACTTATTAGGCAAGATCACATGATCTGTAGTAACCAATAGGAGACTAGCGTGGACTACCTCAACAGTCAGTGCAGAGATAGAGTTGGAGTTGAAAGCACACATGTAGTTGCTGCTGACATTACTGTAAATAAACTTAATGTTTCCACCCAAGAAGTGTCTGCAGATCAGCTCTATCATTAATAGTAGCACTCGGCCACCCTGCAACACCATCCCTCGTTGCCCTTGAGAAGGTGGTGGGTGAGCTGCCTTCTTGAACCGCTGCAGTCCATGTGGTGTAGGTACACCCACAGTGCAGTTAGGGATGGAAGGAGGGAAAAAAGAGGTAGAGAGTCAGAAGGGGCATCCTGAGAATTGGCAGCAGAGGACATGGCCACCCAGGATTGCACAAGGGACCAGGATTATATAGCCCAACTTTAAACAGAACCCAGCTAAGCCTTGGACTTAGCAATGGACTAAAGTGCTTTTGTGCTTGTGGTGATTTAAATGTTCCATCGTTTTAATAAAAAAGCTCTGATTAATATCCAACCCAATGTAACTTGTAGCTCAATGTTAATTCAATGCAAACTGTAAATTAAATGATTAGCTAAATGCATTACTTCAAACTAAGGGCCTAACTCAATGCCTGTTATAATATCAAGCCTTTAGTGTGTTAATGTATATTTTGATTAAATTAGCACAGGTAAAATATCTGACTAGATAATTCTGGGAAAAGGGAATTCATTCATTTTGTTTAGCTTTTTGTTGATTGGCTCAGGACATTGCCACAATGTTATTCTGCTTAGGTTTCGTGAAGCATTTCCAGGACAGAGCCAAAGGAAGAATGACAGTTATTTATGTGGTGTCTTTCACTCAGGATGTGACAAGACACTGCTCAGCCAATGAAATACATTAGAAGTGTAGCCACTGTTGTCAGGAAACGTAGCAGCCAATTTACCCACAACCAGCTCCCACAAACAGCAATGTGATAACATCCAGATCATCTGTACTAGTCATGTTGGCTGAGGGATAAATATTGGCCAGGATAATTTCCCTTCTTCAAGATAGTGCCATGGGATCTCTTACATCCTCCTTAGAGGGTAGATGGGAGTTTGGTTTAACTATCTATAACCCAGCACTTTCAATTGTGCAGCACCTCCCTAGATTTTGTGCTCAAGTCTCTGCTTTGGAACTTGGACCCATAACCTTCAGAGGCAAGAGAGCTACCGACAGAGCCAAAACCGGCATCTTTAATTTATGCATGGTAAAAATCTGACTGAATCCATTATACTTGCTCACCTACATTGCCCCTGGCTTAGCAACACTTATAATGCTCATCTATATTACCCAGTCACTCCATGGCCTCACCCCTCCCTTGTTCTATAACCTGCTCCATCCTTTCAACTTTACTGCAGTTGTTCCACCTCAAAAGTTCTTCATCGGCTGTAAGTAGGAACATTCCCTTTGCGTTTATGTATAAGATGTGTTTTTATAAAGCAATTTATAATCCTGCTATCCAGGATGGGAATTCCTTTCCCCTTACATGGGACTCAGTTTATTTAGGGATTAAGCTACATTTGGACAGAGTATGAGCTGAGTGGAGATAGGGGTGCAGTTATTGATCACCCTCGATGCAGTGTTGCATTGAACAGGCTACAGCTCTTTTCAGAAAAACTAAGTAATTCAAAGTTATTAATACACAAATGCGAACATAGAATTAGGAGCAGGAGTAGGCCACTTGGCCCCTCGAGCCTGCTCTACCATTCAATAAGATCATGGCTGATCTAGTTTTAATCTCAAACGCACATTCTCACCTACCCCCAATAACCTTCCACCCCCTTGCTTATCAAGAATCTATCCACCTCTGCCTTTAAAAATATTCATAGAGTCTGCTTCCACCACCTTTTGAGGAAGAGAGTTCCAAAGACTCATGGCCCTCTAGGAGAAAAAAATTCTCCTCATCTCTGTCTTAAATGAGCGACCCCTTATTTTTAAACAGTGAGCCCTAGTTCTAGATTCTCCCACAAGAGGAAACATCCTCTTCACATCCCCCCTGTCAAGACCCCTCAGGATCTTGAAGGTTTCAATCAATTTGCCTCTTACTCTTCTAAACTCCAGTGGATACAAGCCTAGCCTGTCCAGCCTTTCCTCATAAGACAACCGGCCCATTCCTGGTATTAGTTTAGTAAACCTTCTCTGAAAACACATATACATCCTTCCTTAAATAAGGAGACAAATACTGTACACAGTATTCCAGATGTGGTCTCACCAATGCCCTGCACAACTTGAAGCATGACCTCTCTACTCTTATATTCGATACTCAGTTTGCCACCTTGGTGCCATTTACCTCAGGAGGAACCTTGGGAAATGAGCAGAAAAGGTTGCATCGATTGTATCTGAAACAGCACTGACTGAATTGGCAATTGTACCCGTGAAACAAGGAATTGTCCCAATATGAGAAATGTTTTTATTGAGTACGGGTCAAATCTAATTTTCTTTTTAGCGTTGCTGTTTTTAATGAGAAGGCGATGGTCAGCACAGATTTCAAACCATGAAAAGCGCTGCTTCTCAGCAGCCATGTTATCTGATGCTGTCTTTGAGAGGATTTGGCACAGACAACTCCTATTTCACTTTGAAGTTTGCATTGCTTCACACAGGGTCCCCCTGATGTAGACAAACTGGAAACACCTCTAGCCGGGGGCTACAGAACGAAGATAATCATCTGTGTGGTGAATCGCTTTACAGGCCCTGCTGCTATGCAAATCAGGAGATGTTTCATCCCAGCACAACACTGAAGGGAAGTAATATGCTGTCCTGAATAAAAACAGTAAGTGCTGGGAAAAAAAAAACTCAGCAGGTCTGGTGGCATCTGTAGAGGGAGAGACAGAGTTAACGTCCCGAGTCCAATATGATTCTTCTTCAGAGCTATTTCCCTGTTTCTCTCGCCACAGAGGCTGCCGGACCTGCTGAGTTTTTCCAGCAGTTTCTGTTTTTATTACAGCGTCCACGGTATTTTGCTCCTTCTTTAAGTCGCCGTCCTTAATCACCGCTAACACGTGCCTGCTCATGTGACGGGGTCACAAGAGCAGGGACATGTTTTTAACATTTCTAGCTTTCTTTATTTTTTTATTTTAAAAATCTTCAGCTCCCTGAGGCAGCTCTGTGCCTCAGGGAGTTTCCTCCTGTGCGCAGACACTCACACATGTGTGAACTTCCGCTCTCGGGCTCTCTCCCCACCGCCCCCCCCTCCACCCTGGCAGCGCTGAGCTAACTGACCATCCAGCATGAAATTGCAGTGGGGCCTGATCACAGCTGCTCTTGCCGAGCCCATCCAACCACTGGAAAATCCTGGCCCATATATTTATGGACCCTAGCCCGGGTCTTGACTATGAGTGGAAACATCTTGTCTATGTCTACCCTATTTAGCCTCTACATAACTTTAAAGATTTCTGCCAGTTTGCCTCTCTTTTCTGGAGGAAGGAGCCCCTGCCTTTTCACCCTTTCCTGATCAGTATAACCTTCCAGCGGTGCTATCGTTCTGGACACCACGTAAACGCACCAAAAACAAACTCACAGACAAACCCGGGTGTAATAAGGGAAAAAGCAATATCCCTAAGAGTGCACACTTAACCTCTCCCTTTCATAAGAACGCGAGGGATAAGAGCCAGAGAAGGCCATTCAGCCCCTCGAGCCTGCTCCATCATTCAGCAAATTCAGCCACCTCAACTCCGCTTTCCTGTACTTCCCTGTGTTCCTCAATTTTTATAACGTTCGAAGATCTATCAATTTCTGGCTTGAATATACTCAAGGTGATAAATATAAAATACAAGCACAATACCGCGGATGCTAGAAATCTGAAACAAAAACAAAAATACCTGGAAAAACTCAGCAGGTCTGACAGCATCTGCAGAGAGGAACACAGTTAACGTTTCGAGTCCGTATGACTCTTCAACAGAACTAAGGAAATAGAGAAATGAGGTGAAATATAAGCTGGTAGAGGGGGAGTGGGACACGTAGAGCTGGTAGGGGGCCATTGATGGGTGGAGGCAAAGAAGGGATTGCCAAAGACAATTACTCAATGACAGTCCACTGGGATAGAGAATTCCAAAGATTCAGGAGCCTCTGAGTGTAGAAATTTCTCCTGACCTCAATTCTAAATGGTCTATCCCTTACCCTGGGACTGTAACCCCCCCCCCCCCCAACAAGTTCTAGACTCTCCCGCAAGGGGAAACATCCACAGGACAACCACCTTGTCAAACCCTTCATGGTTTTATATGTTTCAATGAGATTATCTCACTTAAACAGATCTGTCCTCGCAAAGTTAGTTGCTACTTCCTGCGTCCATGAGACAGCATCAAAAGCTTGGTTTAAAGCGGTTTATTCAGTTGCTGATGTTATGAAGAATCAATCAGAATTCTAGCTGGCATTGGATACTGTGCAAGCTTGTGGTAAAATTGTGAAATCACCTGGCCAGTCTTAGCCTTAATCTTCCCTTCCATGTGTTTCTGTTTATGTGTGTGGTATGTAGTAATTCTGGAGGAGGATTGTTCCGATCGCCGATGTGCAATGACATTTTAAGATGATTCAAAAAGAACATCATTGTATTAAAGGGCACAGGAGGCTATTTGGCCCATCGTGCCTGTACCAGCCCTTGGAAAGAGCTATCCAATGAATCCCGCCCTCACCCTCGGCCTTCGTTCCCCATTAGCCAGCCAATTTTCCCTTTTTTGAAATATTTATCCAATTCCCTTTTCAAAGTCCTGCTTCCAGCACCCTCTCAGGCAACGCATTCCAGATCACAACAACTCACGGCGTTAAAAAAAAAAATCCTCATCTCCCCTCTGATTCTTTTCTCCAAACTCTTGAAGCTGTTACTGACCCATCTGCCACTTGATCAAAACTGTTGAGTCCCCTTACTAACTCTCCCCTTAACCTTCTCTGCTTGAGGGAGAACCGCTTCCTCAGTCTCTTCTATATAACTGACTTCTCTCATCCCACTGTACTCCTGGTGAGTCGCCTTTGTAGGTATTCCAAGGCTTTAACATTCTTTTTGAGATCCAGTGACCAAAAACGGGACACAATATTCCATCTAAGGTCCAGTCGTTAATTGATAAAGGTTTTACACCGTTTCTTTGCTTTAGTGCTCCGTTCCTCTATTTATAAAGCCCTGAATCCTATATGCTTTTTTTTCACAGACTTTAATGACTTGTCCTGCCACCTTCAATGATTTGGGAATCCCCAGGTTTCTCCTTTCATCATCCCATTTAACATTCAGCCATTCCAAAATGTATCACCTCACACGACCCTGCGTTAAATGTCATTTACAGCGTGTCTGCCTGTTTCTCCAGCCTATTTAAGTCCACCTGAAGCCTGTTGCTAACCTTCCCCTCATTTACTATGGGCTGAATTTTGCCGTCGGTGAGTAGGGGGCGGGGCCCACTCGCCGACGCGTAAAGTGACGCGGGATGATTTCGGGCCGAACTCCCAATGTCATCCCACCCCATTTAAACTTTCAGGAAGGGCGGGGGCATAGCTGTGGACCCGCCGACCTGTCAATGGCCAATCAAGGCCATTGACAGGATCATTGAAACAATTAGAGGACCTGCCTGTCGAATCTTAAGGTCAGCGGACAGGCCAGGAGCCCTGGCGGGGAATAGAGAAAACAGGAAACCTCATCCAGCGGCGGGATGAGTTTTCATGTAGAGACTTAAGAAGTTTAATAAAACTTTAGTGTAAATTATGAGCATGTCCCATCTCATGTGACATCTCATTGTCACATGAGGGGGACATATTAAGGATTTGTTTTTTCTTTCTGTTTTTAATGTTTTTAAAAGTGTCAGCGATCTCCCTGAAGCTGCACTTAGCCTCAGGGAGATGTGCACTCTGTCATGTGCATGCGTGAAAGAGCGCGCCCTCGCTTTTGGGGAATCCCCACCACCCTCACCCCCCCCCCCCCCCCCCTCCGCCCACACAGGGAGCGCATAGTGCTTCCCACCGGACGTCACACTGGGCGGGCCTTAATTGGCCCCGCCCACGTAAAATGGCGGCTGGGCCCGCTTCTCCGGAGGGGATCGGCTCCCCGCCCACCGGAGATTGGGTCAGGCCCACCCGCCCGACAGGCAGAACATTTTGCCCTATATTTCAAGCTTATTGTCATCTACAAACTTGGAAGTTATGTCCCATTCACTCAAATAGTGTAAGTTGGGAGAGAGCGATGTAGTCATCAACCTGTTTTATAGTTCTTCCAATTATTACCTTCAACAACTACAATTTTTATTGAAATGAAAATAAAAGATTCCATGGCTCTGGGCTGCAGAAGAATGGGAGTTTTCCCCAGTGACCTGGTCAATATTTGCATCTCAACTAAAATTATCGTGTCATTACCATATTGCTGCTCATGCGCAAATTGGCTGCTGCATTTCCTACATTACAACAGAGACTGCACTGCACAAGCGTTTCATTGGGTGTAAAGCACTTTGGACATCCTGAGGCTGTGAAAGGCGCTATAGAAATTCAAGTTATTTTGTTTTTTTGATTGCCAAGTAACAGAGGGAGGTGATGGTGTAGTGGGTATTGTTGCTGGACAAGTGACCCGTGGCCACGCTCTGGAGACCTGGGTCCAAATCCATGGTGGAGTTTTAATTCAATAAAAAGTCTAGAGTTAAAGTAAAACAATAAAAATCTCAAATTCAAATAAAACAAACTGTTGTTGTAAAAACCCAATTGGGTCACTAATGCCCTTTAGGGAAGGAAATCTGCCACCCTTACCTGGTCTGGGCCTACATGTGACTCCAGACCCACAGCAATGTGGCTGACTCTTAAATACCCTCTGAACTAGGAATGGGTAAAAATGCTGGCCTGGCCAATGACTCGTCCCACATCATAAACAAATGGGGTAGATCTTCATCTGTTCCCGACTGGGGCAACACAGAAAGGTAATGTCGCTGGACACATTTACCTCATTCCCTAAAGGACCAGCAGTCATTTTCCTTTATTTGTTCCGACGGGAGGAAAATCCGGTGGGCTCTGTCAAGGAGCTGCTTTTTACGTTGAAGATGAAGACCTATCCCCATCCCCTTTAAAGGAATGGTGGTCGTGCCGGTGTTCAGAACGCCAGCTCTGAAGCAACCTGCTGCTGAGAATTGAGTCAGGAACATCACAGCAGATTGAAAAGGGAAGTGAAGCTTTAGCATTTTGTGTAACACACTGCTGACCCACAACATCGACTTACACCAGGCTGACAGCAAGTCAACCCCAACTTGGATTTCCAGCATCCGCAGTTTTTTGTTTTTACTCCCCTATTATGTTCAGTAACTTGCATATTGTTAACAAAACACTAGATAAGCCCTCCCAATAGGAGGAAACACATTACAGCAAGTACACATCCGTGTCTCCTCTGGTGTTGCTTTTGTTATTCTAGAGGATCTGAAAATAAAAGCAGCTAATTACTGCACCAATAGAGCATTTCTTCAGGCATAACACTGGGACTAGACCCAAATCCAACACCATGAGGTGAGAAGGTTCCAAACCTTTTGCATCACTCAAGCCTTTGAATAACACTTGTTATTTGCGCTGTGCTGGAAATTACAGACAATGCAACTTGCTGCTGGTGTGCGTAGGAGATGGAAGCTGATCTGACCCCTATAATGACAGGGAGCAAAGATTACCCCAATTTACATTATCTCCCACACAGAGCCCCTGCGTGTTAGATATATCCTGACATTACTGACTGCGCCACATTCATCTGGCAGACATCATAATCTGTTCGTGATCTGCACATCCCCTTTCTTCATAGCAAGCACTTATGGAGATCTGTGGTTTTATAATCCTTTGGTTTCAGAGCTCTGAGTCATTATCTCAGTATATGTAATGAGTGTTTGTAAGTACTGTAGCTGGACTGAAAGCTAAAGATCTACAGAAAGACAATACATCATGACCAAGAACCTGATATTTTTTCACCACCACAGTCACAATATTTTTTTGCAGGAATTACAGCTCCTCTCAGTTGATAAGTGTCTCCCAAGAACATAGTTCAGACTATACTAGTATATAATTGTATTAAGGGGTTGTCTAAACAACAGGCCATGAAATCAGGTCAACTATGATAATGATCTCGGCAGAGACTAGTAATGTTTTTGCATTTTTTTAGAATCTGATTGACTAAAGCAATGAAACTGCAATGCGCACTGTTCAAACAAAAGAATATTACTACATAAAAATCAAAGAACATGAGCTATAATAACTACACGCTACCTTAAATAGTTATGTTAAAGGAAATAAAAATACAATGAACACAATTACTTATACTCATGTAAGTTACTCATTACTTATACTATGTAAGTTTATCTTAGCTCTTAACCATTATCTTAAAATCTTAACTCTACTTTCCTTCTTCACCGATTAGGCTTGCACCTGAAAACTCTCAAATTAGATACTTACCAAAGCTTGGAAAATTAACCACTTGATTTAGGCACTGAGTCCATGTTTTGTAAATGGGATGAGATTTCTTGGGCCTTCCAAGGTTGTCCCCTCAAACTTCCACCAACCATCCTAAGGTTGCAAACTCCCCATTCAACATAAACATCTCTGACATCTTAAGCATGGCCACCTGAGTTCAGAAATCTCCTGGTTCCAATGTCCTTTAACTATGGAGTTCTGTATCTAAAACTCTCTCTCTCTCTCTACAAGATGCACTGCAGCAACTCACCAAGACTCTTTCAGCAGCAACTTCCAAACCCATGACCTCTACCACCTCGAAGGACAAGGGCAGCAGATGCATGGGAACAGCAGCACCTGGAAGTTCCCCTCCAAGACACTCACCATCCTGGCTTGAAAATATAATGCCATTTGTTCACTGGGTCAAAATCCTGGAACTCCCTGCTGTCCACCCAGCCTAACAGCACTGTGGGTGCACCTACACCACATGGACTGCAGCAGTTCAAGAAGGTGGCTCACCAGTGTAGTATAAAGGTCTGGCACATAAATGGTTAACATGGGACTGAGCACAGTACTGCCTGCACAGTGATATAAGAGAACAGATGACCTGCACCTGGGGCTAGTATAGTGTTGGACAGAGCCGTGTGCAGAAGCAAGCATGGAGACAGCTCTTAGCTTGGACCTTAACTGTATCTATGTACATAGTTTCTAGTAGTTAATAAATACTTACTGTTGAGCTACCTATGACTATGAATACCTTAATAAGACCTATCAAACTACACCCAGCATATAACAACTACCAACACCTTGCAAAAAAAACCCAAAAAAGCCTGAAAATTAGAGGGATGAGGCTTTAAATCTCACAGCTGCTCTTGCTAATTTCCTCTCATCTGTTACTTCATAAGTTAGGGAATTTAGGGGCTGTCTGACATCAACCTCTTCTGAAGTTTACTAGATTCAGAAATACATTGAACAAAGGAGCCAGCATAGAAACTGCATGGAAATCAGATACAAATACATGTCATGAAACAACAACTCCATTCAGGTCAGTGCAGTCAAATAAGAGAGGCAAAACAGGACGTTGGTGTGACCATACCTGGAGTACTGTGTACAGTTTTATTCTTGTAATGACCCAGCATTTGGTAAAGCTGAGTTATTTAAAAATCCCAGAGGGAAACATGTAAACAACTGTCATAACCTATATTTTAAGTGGTATGTTTGAGATGCAACTCTAAAGTCAGGAATCAGACCACCAGTTCTCGAGAGGCTTTATATTAAACGAAATGAAACATTTTATTAATTTGCACAAGTTAAATATATACACATGGCTGCAAATTATTACTATCATAACTTTTAACAAATTCCTAAACTAATCTCCATTAAGGCAACAGCAACTCATCGACTTAACCAGACACCAGGCAAAGCAATTTCACTTTCCAAATTCAGAATGAGGTTCTTTTCACTTTGGTTCCTGTGGGGATGGTTGGAGGCTTGCAGCTGCTTGATCTTACGTTGCGTCTGCTCTACACACATGAAAACTGCTATCTGTTATATCCAGCACATCTCATTGAATACAAATTCTCATGGTATCACCCGCCTCTTTGAACTCCGCCTCTTCTAAAAATAAGACCCCTTTCATTGTACCAATTTTATTAGTAATATAAACATATTGCTTGGTCTCTGCTAGCTAGGTGCCAAATTTAACCCCACTTCTTGAATTCTCTATTCAAAAAATGCAAGTGCATTCTACCTCTCTTACATCTCAAAACTAGTACACATGAAAGCACACAAACTAGCTGGTTTAATCTGATTAAGATACACAGACTAAACCTCTATTTTAAAAGAAAAAATATTTTCCAATAATATTATATACATTAATAACTTCATGACAATTCTCCTTATTTAAGAAGAGATTCACTTAGAGGATTAGAGGGCAGAGTTTCAGAATAAGGGGCCTCCCTTTAAAGTGGAGATGAGGAGGAATTTCTTCTGTCAGACAGGATCATTGAATATATTCAAGGTTGCATTAGAGAGGTTTTGATTAGCAATGGAATCTAGGAATATGTAGGGTCGGACAGAAAGTGGATTTAATGCTGTAATCAGGCCAGGCATGATATTGTTGAATGCTGGTGCAGACTCTATGGGTCGCATGACCCCCCTCCTGCTCCTATTTCTTATGATTTTAAATTCCAACAAAGGGAGAGCAATCTTTAGATCCAGTCTCTCGCTGCCCAGTTTGTCTGCCCAGTGAGGTCAGAGACAGCAGCTGTGATGCAGTGGATAGCACTCCACCTCTGAGTCGGTGAGTTCAAGTCCCACTCCAGAGTCTTATGCACATAATCTAGGCCGACACTCCCTGTGCCAGTATTGAGGGAGTGCTGCACTGTTGGAGGTGCTGTCTTTGGGGATGAGACATTAAGCTGAGGCCCCATCTGCCCTTTCAGGTAGATACTAGAGAACCTACAATGCTCCTTCAAAGCAATGGAGAGGAGTTCTCCCTGGTATCCTGGTGAATATTAATCCCTCACACAAAATCACTAGAACACTATGACATTGATGTGTTTGTGGGAGCTTGCAGTGAGCTGCATTACAACAGTAAATACACTTCAAAAAGTGCTTTATGGCCTGTAATGTGCTTCGGGATGTCCTGTGGTTGTGAAAGGTGCGATAGAAATGTAAGTTCTTCTTTCTTTGGTCATGGAGTACTGTAAATTGGAAAACTAATCTTATTCAACTTTCTCCTGTTCTCAGCTGAAGTCAATAACTTAACCACTGTTCAGAGAGATCATTCTGATCACTCAAACAAAGGTCCAAACTTTACCTGTGAACCTTGGCAGTGATCAATTAGAGCTTATCCACCCACTGGGGTACCAAGGACAACTGGAATCTTGTCTTTGCTGGTGCGGACAGGGGGACGGGATAGAGAGAGAGAGAGAGAGAGGAGTTTGTCTTCATAGTCATCAGTAAAGAAATTATGAGCATACTGTGCAAAAAGAGGTTTCGATTTCTTAATAGACAGGCTAAAGGAGCACTGACCTCCGTCTCAGGCAGGTTTGAACGCAAAGGGGGAGTTATACTTTAGTTGTACAGAGCCTTGACCAGACCCCATATGGCGTATGGAGCACATAGTCCTGCACCTCAGGAAGGATTATATTGGCCTTGGAGGTCTTAGAGAGATATAATGATGGGGACGTTTGCGCAAAGTTGGATAATCTGATCAAGGTGGCTGAAACGTTAAGGATCAGTTCGGTAGATACGGACAAACCAGTTAGTCTGGGATGAGGAAATTGACGACAAGGGCGCATCATCTTCAAACGAGAGCCTCACCAGTCAGGAGCGAAATCAGAAAGCACTTTTCACAGAAAGGCTACATGGCTTCGGAACTTTCTTCTCAATAAAGTCGAGGACGCTGGTGTCAGTTGGAGCTTCCGAGGTTGAGATCACTAGATCTGTGTCAAACCCAGGGATATGGAGCCACGGCAGGTAAATGGAGACGAGTTAGGGGGATAAGCCATGATCCAAATGAATAGCAGAATAGGCTTGTGGGGCCAAATGGCCCCCTCCTGTTGCTAATGTTACCAGCACAGGAAATAGTCACTCATTCACAAAATCTCTTAGCACCTTCTAATATTGCCAACCCTCTAGGATAGTCCTGGAGTCTCCAGGAAACGAAGAGTAATCTCCGGGATGTTGCTGCTGGCAACGCCTGTGAGAGAAACCATAGAGATATTAAATAAAATCATGCTTCTTTTTATAATTTTCTTTGAACACTTTTGCTTACTAATTACAAAGATATCGGGCATGGGAAGAAAAGGCTGTTGACTGACAGTCAAGCATTGTCCAATCAGGAAACAAAGAGTCTCCTCGCTGTCCAATTGGCTATGGGAAGGCGGGCATTGCAAAGATGGACATTTTGGGCGACCAATCATAGGAGCGTGGGGCAGGGGCATTTGGAGATCATGTGATGAAACCTGGAGGAATAAAGCCCAACCAGAGTTGACAACCTTGGTTCCAAAAAAGGGGTCCCTGGATAGTAATTTATTTATTTATCTAGTGAATGTAAATCTGTGAAGCCAAGCCATAGCTTTCCCATTTGCTGAGTTTAAGGTGATTAGTCTATTACTTAGTGTGTAGTGGGGACACACCTCGGTAATGTGCAGCATTGTTTATGTCTCTCCAACCTCCTCCACTAGGCCCTAATGGAGAAGGCTGGCTGTATGGGGGTCCAGGCCTGTCCTGAACTACTCTCACCACGGCAGTTCAGAGCCTGCCATATTCGACAGGTGGGGTTTGTCACAAGGAACTTGTTAGTGACTTCCCATATTTCCCATTCCGTGAGCCGGAGGAAGTCTGCTGGTAGACCTTCCTCAGGAAGGGTGCTTCATATGGTGTGCCAAGATGGAAGGCGGGCAGTAGGTGGGTTGAACAGGTCACCTTGGAGGGGTAGGTGAGGTGCAGCACGATGGTTTCAGCCAGCTTGTGGGTTTTTGTCAGTCAGCAGATGTGTAGGGGATGATGATTGCGAGGACAGGGAGCCACAGGGAAGGGGTGTTGAGCGGAGATCTCCAGTTATGATGTGCATTGCTGCATTCCATTGAGTGTCAGCGAGATGTGCATGCGATCACCCTTGCTGGGCGGGTGCACAGTACTCTGCTGCAGAGTATGGTGGGGCAAGTGCTGAGGTCCAGAGTGTTGTGGCAGTTGCACCCTACGTAAATCCAGCAAGTTTGGCAAGTGTTATGCCACAGCTGATGGGAAATGCTGAGCTGTTCAAATCCCAGAGGGAAACTTGAAGCAACTGTCACGGGTTCAGAAATAGAGGTAGCTTAAGTAAGTTATATTTGTATTTGTAGATGTTAAGATAGACCTTTAGCTTTAAGGTTAAGTTTGATTTGTATTTCTATATGTTAAGAAAGGTCAAATGGAGTTTTAGTTTCACTTTAAAAAGGTGCTTGCATTTCTAATGAGGAGTATTACGACCCCTAAAGTAAAGGTAAACATATAATGGTAGACAAATTGAGCTGTTGCCTAGCAACAGGGGGGCCAGACAGGCAGGTCCCTCCCACAGACATACACAGAAAAAGAGAAACAGCAGTTTGGTTTGGAAGCTATTTGAGTTCAGTTGGTTTGAAGACAGCTGTGAAGCAGAAGTAGCCTAAAAGGAGACAGATAGCGTGTCCCAAGCTAAGGAAAACCCCACAAATCCAGGACAGTGGAAGAGGGGAAAGTCCACAGGTGAACCTTCTAGTGAAAGGAAGGACAGGAACCTGGGGAAAGGTCCTTTTCAGTGAAGTTAAGAGTAAGGGGCAGAGAGAAAGGCTCCATGCTTCAGATTCAAGGAGACAAAAGCTGCAGAAAGCAGATTTAAAGTGAGAACAGTTTGCAAAAGGCAAGAAGATCCAAAGAGACTGAAGGTCTGTAACTCTTTGCTATGGGCATGTGAAGCAGTGGTGCACTGTTGATGGCTGAGTCAGAGAGACAGAGTGTGTGGAAGACAGCTTGAAATAATGTGGCGACCCAGGAAAAAAGGAACATCAGGAGGAGAGTTTGAAACCCTGGAGGTAAACCCTTTGCGGAAGGCATCTGAGAGAAAGCGTTGGTTTGGGAGAAGAGTCCAAGGCAAGGTCTTGGATAATGGAGATTGGACACCCTTATGTGAAGGACAGAATTCAGTGAGACTGGCTGGCTCATAAAGATAAAAACAAAAAACTGTGGATGCTGGAAATCCAAAACAAAAACAGAATTACCTGGAAAAACTCAGCAGGTCTGGCAGCATCGGCGGGGAAGAAAAGAGTTGACGTTTCGAGTCCTCATGACCCTACGACTCAAGTTCTGTCGAAGGGTCATGAGGACTCGAAACGTCAACTCTTTTCTTCTCTGCCGATGCTGCCAGACCTGCTGAGTTTTTCCAGGTAATTCTGTTTTTGTTCTGGTTGGCTCCTGGTGTGACAAGCATCTGGCGGGAGTTGAGTAGAAATCCAAAGCATCCGTTTGAGGTGGCATCTGTCACTTGACTTCAGAGTGCAGTGTGTCTGACCACAGGGTGCCATAGATTTACATGGACTGTGTACTTACTGTGTACATTAGAATATAAGATAGCTTTTGTAACTTGTGTTATCCTTACAAATCTGTATATATCTGTAAAGGTATAGTTGTGGGTAAAGGAGTATTGTAATATAGTTAATCTTTTCTTGTTGAATAAATGTTTTATTTATTATGCTTTTGTTAAAAGTTCATCAGCTGACTCCTGTGACTCTGTTCAGTAGCTACTCCACATATCTAAACAAACAAATAAAAGTTAGGATCTATCAAGCTGGGTTCCATTCTGGGATCAGGCTTGTCCAGGGATAACATTAACTTGGATCATAACATACAACTAATTTTCAACATGTATACATTTCGAGATGTAAGCCTTGAATTCTGTAGTAATAAGACCACCAAGTCTTCTGGGTTTTTACAAAACTAGATTAACAGTTATTAGTAAGAGAAATGTTTTTAAATACATACATTGATCTACAAATTACTACAATGATAACTTATAAATTCCCTAATCAATCCAACTCCCAGTTACACTTTTGTTAAGGCAGCTGTAAGACACACAGATTTTAAAAGACCCAGATAAAAAAACACATACCCTGAGCAAGTCGAATTCAAAGTGAGTTTTCTTAACTTCAGTCCTTTGAAGACAGCAGCTTGAGGTATAGATGCTGAAGGCTTTTTCACACTCATAAGATCTTTAAAAATGCCTTCCCTTACACACAACCTTCACTCCTTTCTACATATTTCCCTCTTTGAATACAAATTCCCATTGTTTCACTATGCCTTTGGACTTTATCTTCCTGCTAATAAAAATCTCTCATCGCAGTTTTACCAGTAATCTTTGGGAAAAAGAAACACAGTTTCCAAACTTCACCTGGCTAAGTGACGCATTTCACCCCCTATTTTGAACAATCTAGTCTAGTTTATTTAAAAATGCAAATATTCCCTTGATACCTATGCTTCTAAACTTCCCCATGTTTACCTAATTAACATTTCAAACCTAACTTCTCTTTTACATCAAAGCACCCAGACTAGCTGCCTCTAATTTAATTAAGCCTTATATACACACATACACACACACACACACACACACACACATAGACAGGTCCCACTATTACTCTATTTTACAATAAATCCCAATAATATGTGCTATGTGCTATGCGCTTCCTGTGTGAGGGTGGGGGGCGGGGTAGGGAATCCCCAACTGTCAAAGTGTGCTTTTTCATGCATGTATGTGTAAGAGCGCACTGCTTCCTGAGGCTAAGTGCTGTCTCAGGGAGATTACTGACAGGTAAGAAAAGTCAAAAAATAGAGAAATATTAAAATTATTAACATGTCCCCCTCATGTGACAATGTCACACGAGATGGAACATGTTAATAAGAAACACATAAAGTTAATTACATTTTTAAAAAACGGACAGGAAACTTCATCCTGCCAGTGGATGAAGTTTCATGAATAATCTGGAGCCCACTGGGAACTCCTGGCCTGCCCGCCAGCCTTAAGCTTGGCCGGGCAGGGTCTTCAACAAGGTTAATTAGCCTGTCAATGGCCTTAATTGGCCATTGATAGGTTGGCGGGCGGACAGCTGATTTCGCTGTCCGCCCACCTTTCTGAAGATTTAAATGGACTGGGATGATGTCGGGGGTCCCTCCCAACGTCATCCCGCGTCATTTTCCCCTCAACGAACAGGCCCCGCCCCAAAATCGTTGACGGGAAAATCCTTCAGCAGGTTTTTAAATGTCCAATTTTCCCTTTAAGCTTCAAACTCTTGATAAAGCATCTGCACTCAGATTTTCTCAACCAGCAATGTGTACAATCTGTAATTTAACTGGTCGCAGTAATAAATTCCATCTGAATACCCTTGCACTTCCATCTTGAAATTTGTCCAGAAACTTGAAAGGATTATGGTCTGTATAAACAATTGTTTCTGAGGAATTGTTTGCTGCGTAGATTTCAAAATGTTGCAATGCTAGCAACAAACTCAAAGTTTCCTTTTTGAGCGTTGAATATCTGCTCTGTTACACATTCAGCTTCCGTTTCTCAATTCCAGAGTCGTCATCTTGTAATCGTATGGCCCCTGTCACTTGCATCAACAGCCAACTTGAATTGTTTGGCATAATTGGGTACTGTCAAAACTGGTGTCGTAGTTTTCAAACTATCAGATGCCTTCTGACACTCCTGTGTCCATTGAAACTTCCTGTTCTTTTTAGTAGTTCCGTCAGTGGAGCAACCACTCGGCTAAAATTTGGTACAAATTTCCAATAAAACCCACTCATGACCAGAAATCTCAAAACTTCTCATTTTGTTGTAGGTACTGGGAAATCCACAATTGCCTTGACTTCCGCATCTCTCAGAGCCACCTTACCATGTCCAATGGTATGGCCTAGATATGTAACTTGAGACTTTGCAAATTCACTCTTAGCCAAATTAGCTTCTTATAATTGAAAAAAAAAATTCTTCCGGATGCAGTAAATGCTCCTCCCACATGGGACTGAAAACTATCAAGTCAACAATATAAACAGAACAACTGCTCAGTCCTGCCATTACTTTGCTTGGCAGTCTTTGAAATATCGCAGGTGCATACTTCATACCAAATGGCATGACTTTAAACTGATATAGTCCATTTGACACCACAAAATCCACTATCTCCTTTGCTCTCTCCGATATGATACCTACCAATGTCCTTTTAGCAAGTCAATCTTTGTGATAAATTTTGATTGTCCCACTTTCTCAATACAATCCTTCTACTGCGGTGTGGGATATGAACCCACTTTTGTCATCGCATTCATCTTTCGGTAGTCCACACGCAGTCTTTGTGTTCCATCCGGTTTCGGTACCAGTAAAACAGGCAAACTCCAGTTACTGCAGCTAGACTCAATGATATCATTTTGAAGAACGAAGTCAATTTCTTCCTGTGCTTCTTAAAACTTTGCCGGATTTAATCTACAAGGATGTTGCCTTACCGAAGATGCAACTTCTACAGGCACATCATGTATAGCTAAATCTGCCTTCCCCAACTTATTTCCACAAATAGCTTTGTGTGACTGCAATAGCTTTTCCACATCACTTTGACACTTGCCCGGAAAGTGACTCAATTATACATTTAAATTTTCAAGTACTCCCTCATTATCCAATTTAATTAGAGGAAAATTAATTTCAGAATTCTGTACTTCTACTGCTTCCTCATTATCTACTACCACTAAGACCTCCTTTTGTTCCTCTTCCCTGTCAAAGTACTTTTTAAGCATATTTACAGTCACACCCTCTGCTTCTTTCTTATGTAGTGCCTTTAACATGAGAAGAACTTCCGAGGTTCATGGGAGCTTCATTAAGCCAGATTGAGCCACATAAGATGAAATTGGGGCTGGTTGTCAAAATCTGGCTCAAAGAAGTAGGCTTCAAGGATAATCTAAATGTAAGAAAGGGAGGTAGAGAGATGGTGAGATTTAGGGAGGAAATTTCAGAGATTAGTAAGGATGCAGGCAAAAGTCTTTAGGAGGTTTATGGGGGTAGAAGGAAGGGGGCCAGTAAGGGACAATGCAAGGCCTATTGCATCAAGGCTGAAGCCCCATTGCAGTACTGAAGGTGTGTTGCACTGTCAGAAGTGCCATCCTTCAGGTGAGAGATTAAAGCGAGGCCCCAGGTGGCTCCTTGGGTGGATGTAAAAGATTCTGTGGCACTATTTCGAAGGCCTGGTGTCTCCTTGGTGTCCTGGCCAATATTCATCCCTCAATCAACAACGCAAAAGAACAGTTTATCTGGTTATTATCACCGTACTGTTTGTTGGAGCATCAAGAATTACTTCATTGACTTGAAAGCACTTTGAGATGTCCAGTCATTGTGATGACTGCTATATAAATGCAAGTCTGTATTTCTTTGTACATTTATGTGACTCCACCAATTAAGGCACTCCAATTGATAGCTTATCCCAGAGCAGACAGAAAAGCAAAACTGTGCATGCCAGACATGAGTCAGTGACAGGCTGGCGAAACCAGGTTAGGTAGTGATTATTTCCTCAAATTTTTAACTATACAGCTCTCTTCCTCTCAGCCTACACCCTGAGAGCTCTGCAGCAGGTGATCATAATTGTATCAGAGTGTGATATTTCTCATTATAGCCTTATATTAGTAGCACGAGGGAGTGTAATGTAATTAACGGCACTGCATGAGGTTGCAGAGAATGTGGGTTCAAGGCTATTACTGAAATAGAACCAGTGAAGGCTGTGGAGGAAGCCGAGGTGGTGGTGGTGGTTGGGAGTTAGAGAAAGGAAAGAACAAGGAGATGAACAGCTCAGCAAGAGGAAGGGAGTCCGAGGAAGATGATGAGAAATGCACAGCAGAGAGAGGGACAAGCAAAGAGAGAGGTTTTCACAAGGCATGTAAAGCATCATCGAGGCAAAAAGGTCTTTCTTTATCAACAACCATTGCTCACGCATAACCCACGTTTCCTGTTCCTTCCAAACCCTGCTCAGGCCCACTTCTGCAGGCCCACTTCTGTAACCACCTATTGACAAAACTCTTTATATTCATCCATGTATGGAATCATAGGGACAGGAGGAAGCCATTCAGTCCTTTGAACCTGCTCCACTCTTCAATTAGAGCATGGGACCTCAACTCCATTTGCCTGCTTTTAAAGAAAGGTTGGGTCTGTATCCATTGGAGGTTAGAAGAATGAGAGGTGACCTTATTCCGAGGAGCCTCGATAGGGTGGATACCGGGAAGATGTTTCTGGGAGACTAGAACTAGGGGACACAGTTTAAGAATAAGACAGAGATGAGGAGAATGGGTTAGCCTGTGCAATTCTCTTCTCCAGAGAGCAGTGGAGGCTGGGTCATTGAATAGATTCAAGGCTGAGATTTTTGACAGGCAAGGGACTCGAGGGTTATGAGGGGACAGACAGGAAAGTGGAGTTGAGACCACAACCAGATCAGCTATGATCTTACTGACTGACAGAGAAGGCTCAAAGGGCTGAATGGCCTACCCCTGCTCCTAAGTCCGGTGTTCGTATGGTCCATATCCCTTAATACTCTTACCCAATAAAAACCTATCACAGTTTTTAAATTTTCAAAAGACCCCAGCACTTTGCAAAAGCTTCAATCCACGCTGTTTTGTTCTTAATGTTCCTGATGTCGACTTAAAGCACATCATAATCCCAACCATCAGACATTTGATCATTTCCACCGCTCATTATTTTAATACCTCACTGCCATGCCCTTCCCCTTCATTCTAACTACTTCCCACATCCTGATTTTCTTCCCCTTTCATTTACAGTTCAGTATTAGCCGGTTAAATTTATATTAACCTTTCACTCTTGGTTTTACACTGAGCCAGGTCACCTCTGCCAATTTTCAGGCAATTACAGGCCAGGCTTGTTTTCAACACCATTCACGGTGTGTTACCTTGTTCCTATGCCATTACTTTCTCTGCCATTGAAGTGGGGGTGGGGGGGGGGCGGGGGGTGGTGGTGGTGGGGGGGGCGTTGCTGGGGGCGGTGGGGGAATATTTTCTCTCTTGTTTGTCCATAAGCAATATATCTCAAAAAGCAATGGGTGGATTTCAGCGAAACTTGGTGCACAGCTAGGGAACAGCCCAAGGAAGAGTTGATGAGTCTTTTTGGTGAAGACACGCATCTGGATCCGGGAATATTTTTAAAGCATCTGCTAACATTGTGAGGTAGGGCGAATTGACCCTTTTTTATAAGGCCAGAATCTTTGGGTCAGCGAGTAGGGGCGCACGTCACTCTGTTCCTCAGTTCAGCGGGCACGCAGTGAAGACAGCTGTGCGCCCACCGAACTGTCAAAGGCTTAATAAGGCCCTTTAAAAACTAATTAAAGTGATTAACTGAGCTGCCCATCCGACCTTAAGGGTTGGCGGGAAGGTGAAGAGCCCAGGCGGCCTTCGCATTTTTCATGGAACTTCATACATGGGCGGGATGAGGTTTCATGAAGTGTTTATAAATTGAATGAAAGTTTTTAATAAAGTTCATCGACATGTCCCAGTTCATGTGACATTGCCACATGAGGGGACATGTCTTAATTTTTTTTTTATTTACTAAAATCTTTGCAAATCAAACTAATCTCCCTGAGGCACCTCCGCGGGCAGCAATCGGCTGTGCTCCCAGTCCCGTTCAGCCCCTGCGACAGAGAGAAAGTTCTCCCCTCAGGATGTTGTGGGTGGTTTTATTTAGAATGTTTTTTGATTGCTTTAGAACGTTGTGGATTGTCTCAGCTACTGTGGTGGAAGTTGTCACAGGCGTCCAAATTTGAGCAGAGTTTTCAGAGCAGAATGTTGGATATGGGTCGTCCTGAAGCCTCCTCAGTGAGATGGAAGCTCTTAATCAAATGTTTTCTTTTTTCAGTTTTGTAGTCACAGGTCATCAACCAGGCAGGGAAAAGCCTCAAAGCAGAGCTATGTAAACGTAATAGAGTTGAGTTAACACAGCGCTCTACTAAGTGCCCTCTTCACATCCCTATTGAATTTATCTGGAGCTCATGGTATTCAGTTCCCTGTTCAAATGACCGGACATTGGCCAGAAACTGAACTGGACTAGTCATATAAATACTGTGACCGCAAGAGCAGGTCAAAGTCTGGGAATTCTGCAGAGAGCAACTCACCTCCTGACTCCCCAAAGCCTGTCCACCATCCACAAGGCACAAGCCAGGAGCGTGATGGAATACTCCCCACTTTCCTGGATGAGGGCAACTCCAACAACACTCAAGGAATTCAACAACATCCAGGACAAAGCCACCCACTTGATCGGCACCCCATCCACTAACTTAAACATTCACTCCCTCCACCTCCGAGGCATAGTGGCAGCAGTGTGTACCACCTACATGATGCACTGCAGCAACTCGCCAAGGCTCCTTTGACAGCACCTTCCAAACCCACAACCTGTACTACCTAAAAGGACTTGCACCGCCACCTGCAAATTTTCGTATAAGTTACACACCAACCTGACTTGGAAACGTATCACCGTTCCTTCACTGTCACTGATTCAAAATCCTGGAACTCCCTACCTACACCACATGGACTGCAGCGGTTCAAAAAGGCAGCTCAGCACCACCTTCTCAAGGGACAGTTAGGGATTGGCAATAAATGCTGGCCCAGCCAGCGACACCCACATCCCTTGAAATGGATTAAAAAAAAACACGTCTTGTACACTCAAATGCAGCCACATAATCCTCCATATTGAGCTGCTTGGATGTTTCTGTTCATGTCAAATTCCTGTCTTGGGCTGTTTTGTAACATGCACATAGATAAATTACCGTGTGTGACGCTGCAAGAATGGTATCCATGTACACTGAAGGAAGCATTGCGAAAGCAGTGTGTCAAAATTCCAGCTAGTTGTGCAACCAATACGTAGCCACAGTCACAAATCTCCAAACTTGCTGTCTAAAATTGGCGCCTAATGTATTTGTAAGGAATTGTTCCTTCTCTGATTTTAACAGAGGCATTTGAAATAGGTTAACCACTCCATACCACTGGTGGGTGAAGGAATGTTTCACGCTCCAAAATTGGATAGTTCACCTCCCAAGTTTCTCATTAGTGCTTTAGCGTTGGCTCCTCCTAGTGTTTAGCTCACTCGTCATGAGAGGACAGATCATCAGCCGGAGGACCAGCTGAGGCAGTTCAAGACATTTTACTGTGGAAGCATTTTAATGAGCTGAATTTGGTGTCTGTGGAAAAAGTGGTAACCTACCTGAAGCCTGCAGGTTGTGAACTTGCCAACAGGATTACATGGGAATGCGTGGAGACCATTCAGCCCTTGGTTCCGTCATTTATGGCACTTGCTGATTTATGAACAAATGCTTGAATTTCTTAAGATAAAATGCAAAAAACTGTGGATGCTGGAAATCCGAAACAAAAACAAAAACAGCTGGAAAAACTCAGCAGGTCTGGCAGCATCTGCGGAGAGGAACACAGTTAACGTTTCGAGTCCGTATGACTCTTCAACAGAACTAAGGAAAAATAGAAATGAGGCAAAATATAAGCTGGTTTAAGGGGGGTGGGACAAGCAGAGCTGGATAGAAGGCCAGTGATAGGTGGAGGCAAAGAAGAGATTGCCAAAGATGTCATAGACGAACGGACAAAGGGGTGTTGACTGGAATGCACTGCCTGAGGGTGTGGTGGGGGAAGGTTCAATCAAGGCATTCAAGAGAACATTGGATAAGCATTTGGAAAGGAAAGACATGCAGGGCTACAGGGGGAAGGGGGCACGGTGTGGTGGGGCATTTGCTGAATTGCCCCTTTAGAGAGCCAGCACAGACACAAGGGCTGAATGGCCTCATTCTGTGCTGTAACCATTCCATGATTCTATGAGTGATTAGGCGTGTTACTTGTTTGCCATTTACTGTCCTGTATTTTGACTTGTTGCTACTTAACCAAATGGATTCTTGCTCACTAAGTTATCAGGCAAGTCAGCCCACCAGCCTCCGTCAGCCCACATTTTGCAGAAACAATGCTTTGGAGATGTGACATCACCAGGGTTAATTTTAATTTTGGGATAAGGTGTAAATTGGACAATATTGAGTTGGCTGCTCTTTACAGGCAGCCCACACCAGATATCAGTGCCTCCAAACAATATAAAGATTGGTTGTGGTGAATGAAGTGTGGCTGATTTGATGTGAGCTGCTTCATACCATCAGACCATAGAGTTGACCAGCAATGACCACAGAGATGAACAGCCACATTGTATAAATCGCTGAAGCCTTGGTTTAACATCTCATCCAAAAGTCGGCATCTCTGACAGCTCGTCACTGGGAGTTCCAGCCAAGGTTTCATGCTCAAGTCTCCGGAGTGGGATTTGAACCCACAACCTTTGAAGCGAAGGCGTTACCCACTTGAACCACAGCTTACACCTTCCTTCTGCAAAAGGTGGTGCCTTCACAGGGACAGTGGAATCAACTGAATAACTTGGCCCTGGTTGAAATTCCAGGCACATTTTCATGTATTTTTTCTGGGGCTTGGATCCAGGGAAGGGGAATTTGAGATTTTCAGAGTGTGGTCGGAGTGAAGCGCTGGGATCCAATCTGGTTGGTTTGTGGTTGACATAATAAGGAGTGGTTGAAGCATTCTGTCAGAGTGAAGGTCATAAGTTTATTGCAGTTCCTAATAACATAGTTTGACTGCATAACAAAAACAGAATTACCTGGAAAAACTCAGCAGGTCTGGCAGCATCGGCGGAGAAGAAAAGAGTTGGCGTT
Source organism: Isurus oxyrinchus (assembly GCA_026770705.1). Classification (NCBI taxonomy): domain Eukaryota; kingdom Metazoa; phylum Chordata; class Chondrichthyes; order Lamniformes; family Lamnidae; genus Isurus; species Isurus oxyrinchus. The sequence continues at coordinate 25,210,045 of JANJGN010000029.1, forward strand.
TCGAGTCCTCATGACCCTTCGACAGAACTTGAGGACTCGAAACGTCAACTCTTTTCTTCTCCGCTGATGCTGCCAGACCTGCTGAGTTTTTCCAGGTAATTCTGTTTTTGTTTTGGATTTCCAGCATCCGCAGTTTTTTGTTTTTATCTCTAGTTTGACTGCATGTTCCTTATGTTTAGGTCTTGTTCCATCCTGTTATAAAACAAAAATACATTCTTCAAGGGCCTGTTTAGTTGGGGATAAGTTACAGAAAATAATAAATGGAGCGACTGAGATTTTGCTTGAAAGATGAACTTTCACTCCTGAGATCTTTCCCTCGCTACTGACTCCATCCCTCTCTCCCTGGCCACATCTGAGAACCAGGCTGGGCCATGAGATGAGCTTCTGACCACAAGGGCGATGAGGGATGGGCAATAAATAGGATATCCACATCGCACAAATGACTTAAAAAAAACATATTCGCACAATTATTCAGAGCGCCTATTACCATCTTTGTAACATTGCCCACCTTCACCTGTGTCAGCTCCCCTCCTGCTGAAACCCTCATCGCGCAATTGCTATCTTGTCTATCCCAACGCTCTCCTGGCAGGTCTCCTGCATCCTGTCCTCTAGAAACTTGAGTTCGTCCAACATTCTGCTGCTTAACACACAGCAAGTCCCGTTCCCCTATCACCCCGGTACTCACTGACCTGCACTGGCTCCCAGTCAAGCAACACCCTCATTTCAAAATTCTCATCCTTGTCTTCAAATCCCTCCATGGCCTCTCCCCCTCCCTATCTCTGAAATCTCTTCCATCCCGCAATCCTCAAGAGATATCTAATCCTGGCCTCTTGCGCACCCTCAATTTTAATCTCTCTGCCATTGGCGGCTGTGACTTCAGCTCTGGAACTCCATCCCTAAACCCTCTGCCTCTCCGCCTCACATTCCACCTTTAAAATATCCCTTTTTGACCAAGCTTTTGGTCATCTGACCCCATGGGCAGAATCTTCTGCTCTCTCTGGTGGCGAACTCGGGCGCAAGGGGGTACATGTGATGAGGCAAGTTGGCGGTGCACTGGAACCCCACCACCTTCCCACTTCTACCTGAATTGAGGGGGGTGGGGGGGGGGTGGTGGGAAAGGCCCACAACCAAACCATTCCACCCCGCTGCCCATTAAGGCCCTTGAGTGGCCAATTAAGGACCATTTAAGGGCCCCATTCCACCGCTGCTGGTATTAAGGCAGCTATAGGTGGGCCTGTTGTCATGTGGAGCCCACAACAGCAGCGAAGCTGCAGGCAACTTGTCACCTCTGGGGTTGGGGTCGGGGGTGCGGTGGAGGTGCTAGTGGTTGTTGTGGTTTTGTCGCATAGTTGAGGATTGCTGGGGTGAAAGACCCTCTCCGTTTTATGGCGTTGAGAGAAATGTCCTTGGACAGCCTTGGTCCAGTTCCAGTGGAGCTTTGTCGCAAGGTGCATTGCGTGGTAGAAGCAGCTACCTGAGAGAACAGCTTTTCCACGCCTGGTCCCCTAACTGTGGGACAGGAGCAGGAGCTGCAGGCTTGAGAAATCACTGCCCAAGGTTCACCATTGGCCTTGGGAAGGGTGGAGAGAGATCCAGCCATTAGAGAACACTACAGAAACTCCCAGGGTAGGGACCCAATGTAACTGTGTCTCTGCCAATTCCATGGAGACTAGCAGGACCCCCACGCGGAATTTGGGATTTTGGACCCTTTTGGAAGGAAACCTGCCATCCTTATGTGGACTGGCCTATATGTGACTCCAGACCCACAGCAATGGGATGGGTGAGTTGTCTTATGAGGAAAGGCTGGACAGGTTAGGCTGGACAGGTTAGGCTTGTATCCACTGGAGTTTAGAAGAGTAAGAGGCGACTTAATTGAAACCATTAAGATTCTGATGGGTCTTGACAGGGTGGATATGGAGAGGTACTTTCCTCTTGTGGGAGAATCTAGAACTAGGGGCTCACTGTCTAAAAATAAGGGGTCGCTCATTTAAGACAGAGATGAGGAGAAATCTTTTTTCTCAGAGTCTTTGGAACTCTCTTCCTCAACAGGCAGTGGAAGCAGAGTCCTTGAACATTTTTAAGGCAGAGATGGATAGATTCTTGATTAACAAGAGGGTGAAAGGTTATCAGGGGTAGGCAAGAATGTGGGGTTGGGGTTAAAATCCGATCAGCCATGATCTTACTGAATGTCAGAGGAGGCTCGAGGGGTTGAACGGCCTACTCCTGCTCCTAATTCCTACGTACTTGTATGTATGCATGACTCAAAACTGCACGGTGAAATAATAAGCAAACTGCAGCTCGCCACCAGTTGATTCTGGTGGGTAATAAATTCTGGTCTTGCCAACAATGGCCATATCCTGTAAACAGATAAATCAAAATAAGTGCCACTTCACAGTAATGAGGTCACCTTCTAGGCTGACACTGCCAGTGCGTTATTGAGTGAGCGAGGCATTGCCGGAAGTACTGCCCTTCTCCTGAACTGTTAAACCAAGGCTCTGACTGCTCTCAGCTGGGCATAAAAGATCCCATGGCACTATTTTGAACAAGAGCAGTCCTCTCTGATAACAAAAATAAAAATACCTGGAAAAACTCAGCAGGTCTGGCAGCATCTGCGGAGAGGAACACAGTTAGCTTAAGAGTCATATGGACTCAAAACGTTAACTGTGTCCCTCTCCGCAGATGCTGTCAGACCTGCTGAGTTTTTCCAGGTATTTTTATTTTTGTTTTGGATTTCCAGCGTCCGCAGTGTTTTTGCTTTTAGTCCTCCCTGATGTCCTGGTCAATCTTTATCCCTCAGATTATCTGCTTATTATCATATAGCAAGTGCAACTTCAGTCACGTATCCTACATTCCAACAGTGACTACACCTCAGAAAGGTATTTTATTGGTTATAAAGTGTTTTGCTCAGTCCTCAGGCTGTGAAAGTCTTTCCTTTGCTCTAACCTGGACTGATAAGATATGACTGAGAGCAAACTGAATATTGTGGCATCTTAGTCTCTGAAAGCACTTCCAGAGAACAACGTGGACAATCTTTTGACAATAGCATTTTTAAAATTCATTCATGTGATGTGGGCATCACTGGCTGGGTCAGCATTTATTACCCATCCCTAGTTGCCCTTGAGAAGGTGGTGGGTGAGCTGCCTTCTTGAACGGCTGCAGGCCATGTGGTGTAGGTACACCCACAGTGCTGTTAGGGAGGGAGTTCCAGGATTTTGACCCAGTGACAGTGAAGGAACGGTGATATATTTCCAAGTCAGGATGGTGAGGGGCTTGGAGGGGAACTTCCAAGATGTTTGGGACTGGACAAATTCTTCCCACCCAGCAAGTATAGTAATTAACCACTTTACACTTCAGGCTAGTAGAGTGCAAATCAAATATGTACCTTGAAGAAAACTGACCTCCAAAACCGTCCACGCCTGCAGAGGTTAAAAAAATTGCATGGGTAATTTAAACTTTGCTAACCAATCCTTTTCATATTTCTGTCCCCATCTTTTCAGCGGTATACCCCAAGGAAATTTTGTATTCTGAAATTTGATTTCATGATTGTGTTGCCAACTCTGTTTAGACGCATTGCTGGAGGTTTCATCAAATGACCACACCACCCCCACCCCCCCAACTATTTCAGCCCCACCATTGGTTGCCCAACATGTCCATCTTCCCAGTGCCCTGCCTTCCTGTGTCAATTGTGTTTTTGCTTGTAGCCTGGAGGTTAACCTGGAGAACTCCCGGGGCAACCCTGGAGGGTTGGCAACCCTAATCAATGAACATGTTTGCCTCAGTTGGCCATGTAATAGGTTTTGCTGTTGCAGTTTAGGATTTAGCCCCAAGGAGGCCCTCACCAAACCTCCAAGCTGGCACATGAAGAAACAGCATTGAGCTGGCTGGGCTTTTCTGGGTGAATTGTTAGGATTGAGGGGCCAGTCCTTGTGCTGTGAGATCACTATCAGCAAATGTGCTAAAAACATCCCAGCAGGGCAGTGTACCAGGAAGCAGTTGGCTGCAAACCAAGGCCCGCTTTTCACCCCTACAAAATTGCTCAATTGCATCTGTAACCCGTTTACCGGCAACGTGCATTGGCCTGCTTTCCATCTGCAATCACCCAAAGACTCTGCATTGTTTGGAGGGCCCAGTGATCAGGCTCCACTCCACATCAAAGACTCTTGCAACACACATGGGGAAGGATTCAAACACCAAGCCAAATGCCAGTCAGCATCCATGCCAGAGGGGAGGGCTGTGCTGCACACAGTGGGAATCAAAGCTTCAGTCCCTCAACCCCAGGGCACCCAGGATTTTCCGATTGATTGTGGTGGTGGTTGATTAATCAAGTCTGCTCCCTATTTGCTCCGCAGAGTGAGAAGGGCAGAGCTATGGGGCAAGAGCAGGGGACGGGGAATTAATGATAGGAGCGTTAAGAAAATACAGCGTGTCTGTCATTTTTTCTTTATTAGCTATTGGAGATAGAAAAAAAAAGCTCTTTGACTGACTGTCAGCCAATCAGGTAATGAAGATTTAGTTTGCTTTCTGATTGGCTGTGGGAAGACAGGGCTTTGTGATGATGGATATGTCAAAGGCTGGAACACATAGGGAGACCATTCGGCCCATTGTGCCTGTGTGGACCCTTTGAAAGAGCTGTCCAATTAGCCCCACTCCCCCTGCTCTCACTAGTATCTATCTAATTCCATTTTGACAGTTACTGTTGAACCTGATTCCACTGCCCAATAATCTGACATCTGTCCCCTCTCAATTTCTCCTTATTTACCCCGCCAAAACACCCAGTAATTATGAACAGCTCTATTAAATGTCTGCTTAACTTTGCTCCAAGGAGAACAATCCCAGCTTCCCTAGTCTCTGCAAGTTTTTTTATTCGCCCACTTCCCATGAATGTTTTTTATTCATTCTCAGGATGTGGCCATTGCTGACAAAGCCCATCCCTAATTGCCCCTGAGAAGATGATGATGAGACAACTACTGAGTGAATATAACTGAAGGCCTTGCTAGGCCATTTCAGAGTCAACCACATTGTTGTGGGTCTGGAGTCATACATAGGCCAGACCAGGTAAGGACAGCAGATTTCCTTCCTTAAAGGGCATAAGGGTTTTTATGACAATCCTGGAATTTCACCATTACTGAAACAATTTTTTTATTCCTGATTTATTAATTAATTGAGTTTAAATCCCCTAGTTGCCTTGGTGGGAACACATATCTCCTGAACATTAGTTCAGGTCTCTGAATTACTAGTGCAGTAATATAACCACTGTGCTATTGCACCATCTATGATGTCAGTGAACACTGTCCATTTTAAAGAACAATCTCAACCACCCCAACCCCACATTCCAGCCTTTGACACATCCATCTTCACAAAGCCCTGTCTTCCCACAGCCAATCAAAAAGCAAACTAAATCTTCATTACCTGATTGGCTGACAGTCAGTCAAAGAGCTTTATTTTCTATCTCCAATAACTAATAAAGAAAAAATGAAAGACACGCTGTATTTCTTAACGCTCCTATCATTTATGTCCTGTCTCTTGTTGACAGGAGGTTAATCTTCAATTCCTCAAAAGCACAACCTTGGAGAGTTGACAACCTTCCTGATCCCCCCATCCCAATGCCCCCATAGAGATTCAAACCCACAGTCTCTCAATCCTCTTGTTGTAACTAGATCTGAAGCAGTCCATGTCCAAATGCAGCAAGACCTGGACAATATCCAGGCTTGGGCTGACAAGTGGCAAGTAACAAGTACTAGGCACTGACCATCTCCAACAAGAGAGAATCTAAACATCGCCCCTTGACATTCAATGGCATTACCATCACTGAATTCCCCACTATCAACATTCTGGGGGTTACCATTTACCAGAAACTGAACTGGACTAGCCATATAAATACTGTGGCTACAAGATCAGGTCAGAGACTAGGAATCGTGCGATGAGTAACTCAACTCCGGACTCCCCAAAGCCTGTCCATCATCTACAAGGCACAAGTCAGGAGTGTGATGGAATACTCCCCACTTGCCTGGATAGTGCAACTCAAACAAGACTCAAGAAGCTCAACACCATCCAGGACAAAGCAGCCCACTTGATTGGCACCCCATCCACAAACATTCACTCCCTCCACCACCGATGCACAGTAGCAGCATCATATTGTCATCTCTTCTTTGTCAAAAAAAGCCAGTTACAGCCACGAGTTACTTATGGGCATATCGAATTTTTTAAGGAAGACGCGTGTGTTTATAAAGAAACACAAACATAGACACTGAGCAAAAGATGGCTGATAATGTAAAGTGACCACTTTCTGGAAAACTCCTATGTGGATTATACTGACAGACCTGTCCTGAGAGAACATGGAATGTCACAGGTGAAAAGGTGTCATGGCTTTTTTCAAGCAGAGGCACTTAAAATGGAGATGGGAAAGATGCAAAAGACTGAATTTTAATCTCCTGTGGTTGCAGAGACAAAAGGCTGATCTGCACCTCTCAGCGGTCACCCTAAAATCCATCTCCCATCGATTCATATCTTAGAATGTGCAAAATGGTCGGAAATCAAAGAAACAGTCAGGATGGTGAGTGGCTTGGAGGGGAACTTCCAGATGATGGTGTTCCCATGTCTGCTGCCCTTGTCCTCCTAGATGGTAGCAGTTGTGGGTTTGGAAGGTGTTGGCTAAGGAGCCTTGGTGAGTTCCTGCAGTGCATCTTGTAGATGGTACAAACTGTTGCCACTGTGCGTTGGTGGTGGAGGAAGTGAATGTTTGTGGGAGCAGGGCATAGTTTTTTTCCTTTACAGGAATACACAGGGGTAAATGGGTTAAAAAGCTAGCTGCAGAGCTGTTCAGGGTATGCTAGTGTGCCAGTGTGCTGTGTGTGTGACACGAAGAAGAAAACCAACTAGTAACCCCTGTAGTTGCAGGTGAAGTCTCTCTCTCTCTCTCTCTCTCCCTCCCTCTCTGTTGCTGGAGGCAGGGCTCAGCAGAAGCATAATCAAACAGGAAGCAGGACGGCCTCTTCAGCTACCCTGCAGAACCAAGTGTTTCCAAACCAACTGCTAAACTGCCAAACTACAAACGACTCTACAGGAAACACCCAAATTAACGGCCGCAACATTACACCATCTATGCTTCACAGACAAGCCAAAGACTGATTTGAATATCTATTAACTTTTATTTGGACTCTTAACTTCTCATTTCTGATCTGTGTGTTTGTGTGTTGCATTTTTATTATTTTTGTCAGGTTTTTAGTAACTCATAAACTTACTCTTTCTTTGACTCAAGAAAACCTGGTTAAATTGGCTCCTTCTAAAACATAAATGCATTTGGACTGGGAAAAGGTATCCACTGGGGGAAGGGGTCCCTTTTAAATTAACCTTGTTGTAGCCAACCGAGGGGGTTGAATAAAGAAGGGGAGCCCATTCATCCCTCCTCACCCGGGAGCATCACAAAACTGGGCTTCCATTCAGGAAGTTAACAAATTGGGGGACCTCGCCCAGGGACCGTTCATGACAATTGTTGATGGGTCAAAATCCTGGAACTCCCTCCCTAACCGCACTGTGGGTGTGCCTACAGCACGTGGACTGCAGCGGTTCAAGAAGGCAGCTCACCCACCGCCTTCTCAAGGGCAGCTAGGGATGGGCAATAAATGCTGGCGTTGGCCAGCAAAGCCCACATCCCGTGAAAGAAAATTTTTTTAAAACTCTTCTTCCTAGCTGGCGTCGACCTGATAATCACCCTGACCACAGATAATACAAGGACCTTGCAGCAATTCATTAGTAAAGTGAAATGGTGTGGACTGGAGCATGCTGCAGTGATTTGCTTGCCCTGCTGCTTTTGCTGCTCTTTGTAACTCCATTTCATCTAATAAATGGATTAATTTGGATATTTATTATTCCCAGAAGAACGGGCAAGGGTTAGGGTTAATAAAATAAGAATGTTGTGTGCTTTGGAGCATCTGTTTTAAACAGCATAAGTATACACAGGCAGGATGGGAAGCGGGCTGGGAGAGGTAGGTCTTTATATTAGCCTGCTATTTTGGAAGTTAGGGTTTTATTGTATAGTTTGAATGTGGCAGTTTAATAACTTGCTGCCTAATTAAATTAAAATGTTTAATTGAAGGCGTTTAATGGCTTACACAGCATATTGTCTCAGCTTCTTTTCCTCGTAGTACAGTCGAGGTAAAAAGTAAACAAGCATCAAATGCCAGAAAATTCTAGAAGGCCTCAGCTCATCCGTCGGGAGAGAAAAAGCATAATTGATGTTTTTAGTGTCAACTCCTCGTGAAACGCTAATAGCGGATTTCAGTGTTTGTTTTCCCTTTCACCGCTTTCAATACTCCCTCTCTCCCAACATCATCCATCATCCAACACTTCATCAGAATGTATTGAGGAAGGGCAGGGAGGGAGCAGGAGGCTATTGCCAGGATAGAGATGAGAAATAAAGAAAACTTCCTTCCACAGTGCCAGGGTTACACAATGAAGTACTTCATTGGCTGTAAAGTGCTTTGCAACACCCCGAGGCCATGAAAGGCGCTATATAAATGCACGCCTTTCTTCTCCTTCACCTCTCTATGCCCACAATTCTCTGTTGAGCTCGCTCTCTTCACAGTCGGGGGATTGGAGCCACAGTCCCAGGGTGAGAAGAACAACGCTCACACGAGTTCGCAACGGCGTTATTCAGCCTCATCAATACTCACGTCCCAGGACAGGGACACATGCTCGCCCAGAACCTCCGGGTCATGATGGCCCAGAGAATGAGAGGAGAGGCACCCTCAGAAAGGGGTGAACATGGAAAAATCGCCGTGCTTCCCGTGTGGCTATCATGTTGAGGCTAAGGCTTGGGGAATCGGGACTGGGTGTTCCAGCCCAGTGGGAAGTAGATGCTTCATTCCCACGATCTGGGGAGGGGGCTCCACGATCTCAAACTTGCAGGGGAAAGCCACGTTCTTACTCAGCAAGGGCTGGGAAATCCGGACTATGGTGTTAAAGCCTACCGGGTTGGGAGTTTGAAAGGACTTGATAGGATAGATAGAGATAAACCATTTTCCATCCGTGGGGGTGTCGCGGACAAGTGGACATTGCCTTAAAGTCAGAGCCAGGCCTTTCAGGAGAGAAGCTAGGAAACACTTCATCACTCAACTTCCTGCCACAAGAAGCAGTAGGTGCTAGCGCAATCAATAATTTGAGTTGTGGGATTGATAGATTTTCACTAGATAAAGGTAAGGGTAATAGAACTATGGTGGATGGCTGGTGTTAAAATGCTGACAGCCGTGATCTCATTGAATGGCAGACCGAGCTTGAGGGGCTGAATGGCCTCCCCCTTTTCCCACTTGTGATCCACACCCTCTTTCTGCATCCTCCCCTATTTGGGAATATTCCTATGTGGGATTACCCCCTAAATTCCACAGGAACATAGGACTTAGGCGGAGTTGGCCATTCAGCCCTTCAAGCCTGCTCCACCATTCAATAAGACCGTGGCTGACCTGCTGGTGTCTAATCAAGTGAATTATCACTTCTTATGTCAACTAGTTTGGAGTCCAGTCAGCAAAGAACCCAATTACCAACAGTTGTCTTCATGCAGCTGGTCTTCTGTGGGTTAGTTTCGTTGGATCAAAGATTCCACTGAAACCTTTTGAGGATAGAGCAATGCAAAGTGGGGATGTCAGGACTGTCCTCACTGCACCTTGTCATCATCCTCCACAGATCTTGTAGCTATGAGGACCTCCTAAACGTGCCTGCCTCTTCTGGCCTGTGCCATGGCCCCATCACCAGCATCTTCACCTTCGAGGACCTCATCATCGCCATCCCCTTTTGACGTCCTTCTCATCAGAGGATACCTCAGCCAGGTCCTCCCCCCATTGCAACACCAGATTGTGGAGCATGCAGCAAGCGACTGTGATGTGTGACACCCTATGGGGACTGTCCGCAGGTCCACTGGACCTGTCCAGGCGCCGGAACCTCATTATTAGTTTGCTCCACCAGAGTCCGGATCGCAGCATGAGTCTCGTTGTACCATCTCTCTGCTGCAGTCTGAGGCCCCCACACGGGCATCATCAGCCACCCCCTCTGTGGGCAGCCCTTGTCCCCGAGGAGCCAACCCTGCAGCCTCTCTGGACCCTGGAAGATGTCGGGGATCTGAGACCTGCTGAGGATGTAGGAGTCGTGGACGCTCCCTGGGAATCGTGCACAGACCTGTAGGATGTGCTTGTGGTGGTCACACACCAGCTGAACATTCAGTGAGTGGAAGCCCTTGTGGTTGACATTGTTGACTGCTTGTTGCCGTGGAGATCTAAGCACCTTGTAAGTGCAGTCGATGGCACCCTGCACCCGTGGGAAACCTGAGATCTGAACAAATCCCAGCGCTCCTGTTTCCTGGCTTTCCCGATCCCAGGTGAAATGCACAATGTTCTGTGCCTTTGTGAAGATGGCGTCCGTGACCTCCTGGATACACTTGTGGGTGGAGGCTTGTGAGATCCCACACAGCTCACCTGTGGAGCCCTGGAAGGAGCCACTGGTGTAAAAATTGAATGTCACAGTCACTTTCATGGCCACTGGCAGTGGATGCCCTCTGTGTTCCCGTGGTGCCAAACCCTGCAGCAGGTGGCATATGTGACCGACCAGCTCCCTGGACACACGCAATCTTCAGCAACACTGGTTCTCGGTCATCTGCAGGAATGACAGGCGGCGTCTATAGACCCTGGGTCTAGCGAGGTTTCTATGAGCGACAGCTCGCTGTGGATCTTCAGCTGCGTGAACAACAGACCCTGCAGCCCCCTCATCTTGAGGGAGATGCCCCTCCCTTTGCTGAGCCAGGTGCCTCTGTCACTCTCTCCTTCCCCTCTGCCCCCTGTCAGCCATGAGGCAGATCATAAATCACCAGGCTCCATGATCCTGATGTTCTCCTCCTGCAGGATCAGAGAGACGTGTGGGTTAGTATAGGTGATCCAAGAACTTCTCCTGGTTAAGTCTGAAGGCCCCTTCGAGCACACAGGAGAGTGTTGGCCTCCACTTGGATGCGCTCATTGGCTGTCCGAAACCCCACCCACCTCCGGCCAGCTCCACTTGACCAATCGGCGGCAGCTTCGGCCACTGGACTGCAGGCTGCGCTCTCAGCTCAGGCACAGACATTCTCCTAACCCACACTGCAAGGCTGCACTGTTAGCTTGAACCACGAGGGATACTGGTCCGAACCTGAGTAAAGACATTGCAAGGGGCTGTGAGTGCCTCCACCAGTGACTGTGCCATGGACACCTTTCGCAAGGGGATTCTACAACTTGCCCAGCTTGCCAATTGTTCTGCTGCCCCCTAAAACGCACATTAATTTCCAGTCTGTACCTGAGGGGTGAAAGGTTGTGGAGCATTTGGTGGCCCTTTCATGCCTTTGCTTTGCTTGAGTAAGCAGCAAAGTTTCAGAGGCCTGAGCCAGCCTGTCAGCGGGATTGAGGCGGAACAGTCTCAGCTGCAGAAGAATGCTCACTTTAGATAAGCTTTTCCTAGTACCTTGACCCCCCCCCCCCCCACCCCCCACCTTCCCCCCACTCCCCCAGCATGTGTTTCAGTGCTCCCTTCAGTCTGAGCTGCCTTGCCCCTCACGCCCCCACCTACCCACCCCCCCCCAACCCCCCACCCACCCCCCCACACCCCTCCCCCACCCCCAGAGGCAAGGAGGTGCAGCCGCCATTGGCAGGAGGAGAAAACGCTCACAATCTGGTTTCGCGACAGTGTTAAACCGTTATTTGCTCTTCTTGCCATAATGGCCCCCCCCTCCCCTCCCCTCCCCCCCCCACCCTCCCCTCCCCTCCCCCCCCACCCTCCCCCCCCCTCCCCTCCCCCCCCACCCTCCCCTCCCCTCCCCCCCCACCCTCCCCTCCCCTCCCCCCCCTCCCTCATCTCCCCTCCCCTCCCCGCCCTGCCCCCCCATGAGGCCCAGCCACTGGGACAAACACCCCCACACTGGGACACACTGGAACAAACACCCCCACACTGGGACAAACACCCCCACACTGGGACACACTGGAACAAACACCCCCACACTGGGACACACTGGGACAAACACCCCCACACTGGGACAAACACCCCCACACTGGGACACACTGGGACAAACACCCCCACACTGGGACACACTGGGACAAACACCCCCACACTGGGACACACTGGAACAAACACCCCCACACTGGGACAAACACCCCCACACTGGGACACACTGGAACAAACACCCCCACACTGGGACACACTGGAACAAACACCCCCACACTGGGACAAACACCCCCACACTGGGACACACTGGAACAAACACCCCCACACTGGAAGAAACACCCCCACACTGGGACACACTGGAACAAACACCCCCACACTGGGACACACTGGAACAAACACCCCCACACTGGGACAAACACCCCCACACTGGGACACACTGGAACAAACACTCCACACTGGGACACACTGGAACAAACACCCCCACACTGGGACAAACACCCCCACACTGGGACACACTGGAACAAACACCCCCACACTGGAACAAACACCCCCACATTGGGACACACACCTCCACACTGGGACACATTGGAACAAACACCCACACACTGGGACAAACACCTCCACACTGGGACAAACACCCCCACACTGGGACACACTGGGACACACACCCCCACACTGGAACACACTGGGACAAATTCCCCCACTCTGGGAAACACTGGGACACACTCCCCACACTGGGACACATAACTCCACACTGGGACACATTGGAACAAACACCCCCACACTGGGACACGCTGGAACAAACACCCCCACACTGGGACACACACCTCCACACTGGGACACATTGGAACAAACACCCCCACACTGGGACACGCTGGAACAAACACCCCCACACTGGGACAAACACCTCCACACTGGGACACACACCCCCACACTGGGACACACTGGGACACACACCCCCACACTGGAACACACTGGGACAAATTCCCCCACTCTGGGAAACACTGGGACACACTCCCCACACTGGGACACATAACTCCACACTGGGACACACTGGAACAAACACCCCCACACTGGGACAAACACCTCCACACTGGGACAAACACCCCCACACTGGGACACACTGGGACAAACAACCCCACACTGGAACACAGTGGGACAAATTCCCTCACTCTGGGAAACACTGGGACACACTCCCCACACAGGGACACATTCCCCCCACACCGGGACCCATTTCCCCCACACCGGGACCCATTCCCCCCACACCGGGACACATTCCCCCCACACTGGGACCCATTCCCCCCACACCGGGACCCATTCCCCCAGACTGGGACCTACTGCCACCATCCCCTGTCCTTGCCCACACTGTTGTGTTCACTTGCCAAGGGTTTAGGCTTGGGATGGTTTGTTATCAGGAAAAACTCAGCAGGTCTGGCAGCATCGGCGGAGAAGAAAACAGTTGACGTTTCGAGTCCTCGTGACCCTTCAACAGAACTGGGTGAATCCAAGGAAGGGGTGAAATATAAGCTGGTTCAAGGCATGTTGGGGGAGGTTTGGGGGGGGGGTGGGGGGTTGGGTGGGGGGAGAGAAGTGGAGGGGGGTGGTGTGGTTGTAGGGACAAGCAAGCAGTGATAGGAGCAGATAATCAAAAGATGTCACAGACAAAAGAACACAGAGGTGTTGAAGTTGGTGATATTATCTAAATGAATGTGCTAATTAAGAATGGATGGTAGGGCACTCAAGGTACAGCTCTAGTGGGGGTGGGAGAGCATAAAAGACTTAAAAATAATGGAAATAGGTGGGAAAAGAAAAATCTATATAATTTATTGGAAAAAACAAAAGGAAGGGGGAAGAAACAGAAAGGGGGTGGGGATGGAGGAGGGAGTTCAAGACCTAAAGTTGTTGAATTCAATATTCAGTCCGGAAGGCTGTAAGGTGCCTAGTCGGAAGATGAGGTGTTGTTCCTCCAGTTTGCGTTGGGCTTCACTGGAACAATGCAGCAAGCCAAGGACAGACATGTGGGCAAGAGAGCAGGGTGGAGTGTTAAAATGGCAAGCGACAGGGAGGTTTGGGTCATTCTTGCGGACAGACCGCAGGTATTCTGCAAAGCGGTCGCCCAGTTTACGTTTGGTCTCTCCAATGTAGAGGAGACCACATTGGGAGCAACGAATGCAGTAGACTAAGTTGGGGGAAATGCAAGTGAAATGCTGCTTCACTTGAAAGGAGTGTTTGGGTCCTTGGACGGTGAGGAGAGAGGAAGTGAAGGGGCAGGTGTTACATCTTTTGCGTGGGCATGGGGTGGTGACATAGGAGGGGGTTGGGGAGTAGGGGGTGATGGAGGAGTGGACCAGGGTGTCCCGGAGGGAGCGATCCCTACGGAATGCCGATAAGGGGGGTGAAGGGAAGATGTGTTTGGTGGTGGCATCATGCTGGAGTTGGCGGAAATGGCGGAGGATGATCCTTTGAATGCGGAGGCTGGTGGGGTGATAAGTGAGGACAAGGGGGACCCTATCATGTTTCTGGGAGGGAGGAGAAGGCGTGAGGGCGGATGCGCGGGAGATGGGCCGGACACGGTCGTGGGCCCTGTCAACGACCGTGGGTGGAAAACCTCGGTTAAGGAAGAAGGAGGACATGTCAGAGGAACTGTTTTTGAAGGTAGCATCATCAGAACAGTTGCGACGAAGGCGAAGGAACTGGGAGAATGGGATGGAGTCCTTACAGGAAGTGGGGTGTGAGGAGCTGTAGTCGAGGTAGCTGTGGGAGTCGGTGGGTTTGTAATGGATATTGGTGGACAGTCTATCACTAGGAATTGAGACAGAGAGGTCAAGGAAGGGAAGGGAAGTGTCAGATGGACCACGTGAAAATGATGGAGGGGTGGAGAATGGAAGCAAAATTAATAAATTTTTCCAAGTCCCGACGAGAGCATGAAGCGGCACCGAAGTAATCATCGATGTACCGGAGAAATAATTGTGGAAGGGGGCCGGAGTAGGACTGGAACAAGGAATGTTCCATATACCCCATAAAGAGACAGGCATAGCTGGGGCCCATGCGGGTACCCATAGCCACACCTTTTATTTGGAGGAAGTGAGAGGAGTTGAAGGAGAAATTGTTCAGCGTGAGAACAAGTTCAGCCAGACGGAGGAGAGAAGTGGTGGATGGGGATTGTTCGGGCCTCTGTTCGAGGAAGAAGCTAAGGGCCCTCAGACCATCCTGGTGGGGGATGGAGGTGTAGAGGGATTGGACGTCCATGGTGAAGAGGAAGCGGTTGGGGCCAGGGAACTGGAAATTGTTGATGTGACGTAAGGTGTCAGAGGAATCACGGATGTAGGTGGGAAGGGACTGGACAAGGGGAGAGAGAAGGGAGTCAAGATAATGAGAAATGAGTTCCGTGGGGCAGGAGCAAACTGACACGATCGGTCTACCGGGACAGTTCTGTTTGTGGATTTTAGGTAGGAGATAGAAGCGGGCCGTCCGAGGTTGGGCGACTATCAGGTTGGGAGCTGTGGGAGGGAGATCCCCAGAGGAGATGAGGTCAGTAACAGTCCTGGAAACAGTGGCTTGATGTTCAGTGGTGGGTCATGGTCTAGGGAGAGGTAGGAGGAAGTGTCTGCGAGTTGACGCTCAGCCTCCGCGAGGTGGAGGTCAATGCACCAGACAACAACAGCACCACCCTTGTCAGCGGGTTTGATGACAATGTCAGGGTTGGACCTGAGAGAATGGAGTGCAGTAAGTTCAGAGAGTGATATTAGAATGGGTGAGAGGAGCAGAGAAATTGAGACGACTAATGTCGCGCCGACAGTTCTCAATGAACAGATCAAGAGAAGGTAAGAATCCAGAGGGAGGGGTCCAGGTGGAGGGAGAATATTGGAGGTGGGTAAAAGGATCCGTTGAACGGGGAGAGGACTCCTGCCCAAAGAAGTGAGCCCGGAGACGAAGACGGCGGAAGAAGAGTTCAGCATCGTGCCGAGCCCGATATTCATTGAGGTGAGGGCATAAGGGTATGAAACTGAGTCCTTTGCTGAGCACTAAATGTTCAGCATCAGAGAGGGGAAGGTCAGGGGGTATAGTGAATATACGGCTGGGGCTGGGATTGGAAGATGGGGTGGGGACGGAGGGACAGGCAGGGGTGGAGGGTCCTAGATGGGTGTTGGTGTCAATGAGTTGTTGGAGCTTGCGTTCCTTAGCACTTGAGAGAAAGAGAAAAAGTTTCTTGTTGAGGCGTCGGATGAGACGAAGAATAAGATTAAACTGGGGACACGCGCAGCTTAGAAAAAGGGTATGGCGGTGCTGCTGGAGGGAGAGGTCGAGTGTGTTCATATGGCGGCACATGGCACTGAGTGTGGATCTCAGAATGTGACGGGAACAGCAGTCCGAGAAACGTTTTATGTCCCGGAGATACCGGTAATCCTGGGTGGGTTCGAAACATGAGGGGTGGAATTTCAGTTGAAATCCACATGGGGTAAGTTGGAGACGGAGACAGTCCATGAGAAAGGAGAAATGGCTGTGAAAGCGGGTTTTAGTAAACACCTTGTCAAACACCAGGAGAGAAATGGAAAGCAATGAAGGTGAACAAGGCAAAAGAGAGATATGGAAATCTTGTCACAAAGACGAACAGAACTTCTTCACGGTAGGCATTTCTTGAAGAGCAGTGGCAGTCAATTAAACACAGAATAAAACAAAAAACTGCAGATGCTGGAAATCCAAAACAAAAACAGAATTACCTGGAAAAACTCAGCAGGTCTGGCAGCATCGGCAGGGAAGAAAAGTTTTTGTTTTTGTTTTGGATTTCCAGCATCCGCAGTTTTTTGTTTTTATCTATGGTTTGTTATCAGTGTGCTGAAGTTGTCTCTCTGAAACTTGAATATGTGGCATCGATATTTATCATTGTAATTACATCCAGGAATATCATTACTCAAAGTCATCATTTATTTTACTCTGATGGCTCTAAGCTTGTTTCATTACATAATCACTTGTTAATTTACACCACAACAAAAACAAAAACAGAATTACCTGGAAAAACTCAGCAGGTCTGGCAGCATCGGCGGAGAAGAAAAGAGTTGACGTTTCGAGTCCTCATGACCCTTCGACAGAACATGAGGACTCAAAACGTCAACTCTTTTCTTCTCCACCGATGCTGCCAGACCTGCTGAGTTTTTCCAGGTAATTCTGTTTTTGTTTTTGTTTTGGATTTCCAGCATCCGCAGTTTTTTTGTTTTTATCTCTGTTAATTTACACCATTAGTTACAGGCTGAAGCGTTCTACTTAAAAAGGGCTTTGAGCCAAATGGTTTATTAGCTGGAACCTTAGCTCATTCTGTCAGGTTACGAATCTTGTTTGTTATTTTATTTGTTAACAGGTTGTTTCAATCTCCCTTCTGAGGATTGTGCCAGTTCATTTTTCTTTAATGATAGTCGAGTATCTGATCCTCTCACAGTGTTCAATATTTCAATAGCACGGTTGTGCTCAGTAATGTAAGAGATTCTCTCCCTTCTAGTCCTGTATAAAGTCAAAAGGGAGACTTGAACTCCTAAAACATCTCCAAAGAACAACTTGCATTTATTTACACAGGCTCTCTAACACCTTCCAAAGCACCTCACAGCAAACATTAGCCAATTAAACTTCACAGCGAACCACACTGAGAGATATTAGCACAGGGGGCCCGAAGCTTGGTCAAAGAGGCAGGTTTTAAGTCGGGGGAAGGGCGGTCTTAAAAGGAGAAAGGTGAATTAGAGAGGTGAGGAGCTTTAGAGAGGGAGCTGCAGAGCTCAGGGCTCAGGCTGCTGAAGGCACGGCCTCCAGGAGAGGAGCAAAGGAAATCACAGATGCGCAAGGGGTCAGAATTAGAGGGGTGCAGAGATCTGGGAGGGTTGTGAAGCCGGAAGAGGTGGCAGAGATAGGGAGGGATGGGACAATGGAGGGGTTTAAAATGAGAGGATGAGAATGTTGCAGGACTGGGAGCCAGTGTGGGTCAGTTTTAACTGAAGGCGCTATGCAAAAGAAAATTGTTGTGGACATCCCATTTTAGCCATTTAATCCTTGGGCCCAAGTGTTGACAGTTGAATCATCCATCACGAGGCCTTGAATTGTCTGAAATGATGGAGAATTGTTCAGATCATTGGCTCTGAATATATGAAACAAAAAGATTTAGCTGCCAAAAGAACTCTTTAAAACCTCAGCCTTTCAGAAGGTGAAGATTATTTACTGGAAACAATCAAAAAAATCCCATCAAAATAATGAGATAAGCCTGACTTCAGTTGATGAATGGATGGGCTTAACTATATATTTAGCACCTCATAACAGGCCATAAAAACTGATGGAGTAGCAGCAGTTAAGGAGAAGGTGCTGTATATCATGGCACAGTGACAGGCTGCGTGCCAGACTGTGCTGGAGAACAGGACCATTTCTCTGACCAGCGATATTTACTCCTGCGGTTAGACAGTAACTTCACTCTCATTAACCTGGCATCATAACACAATGCCTGCCTTAGAATATTCTGGACCCTGTCTGACTAACTCATTCTTATCTTGCTGGAAGAGATATTCTGTTATTTGCCTCCTGTTGCATTCAGCCGTTATGCAGTCTACCCTTGGCAGGAAGACCAAAGCCTTTGAGAGTCAAGATAAGGTTGTCATGAGCGGAGGCTGGTTCAGTGGGTCTGGAACATACAGGGTTAATGTGGGACTGAGCACAGTACTGCCCACACAGTGATGCAAGAAGGCCCATGAGCCAGACCCAGGGGTCAGTGTGGTGTTGAGCAGACTTGATTAAAGACCTAAGCATGAAGACAGGTCCTTAGCTTGCATCCTTTACTGTATAGTTCTACTTGTTACTAAGGACTTAGTTAACCTACTGAAGACTATGGAGCATTCTTGAAGATACGCCGTTCTATAACCACCACTGTCCCAACAGTGATAAAAACAAAAAAACTGCGGATGCTGGAAATCCAAAACAAAAACAGAATTACCTGGAAAAACTCATCAGGTCTGGCAGCATCGGCGGAGAAGAAAAGAGTTGACGTTTTGAGTCCTCATGACCCTTCAACAGAACTAGGTGAATCCAAGGAAGGGGTGAAATATAAGCTGGTTTAAGGTGTGTGTGGGGGGGTTTGGGTGGGGGGAGAGAAGTGGAGGGGGGGGGTGTGGTTGTAGGGACAAACAAGCAGTGATAGAAGCAGATCATCAAAAGATGTCACAGACAACAGAACAAAAGAACACATAGGAGTTAAAGTTGGTGATATTATCTAAACGAATGTGCTAATTAAGAATGGATGGTAGGGCACTCAAGGTATAGCTCTAGTCGGGGTGGGGGAGCATAAAAGATTTAAAAATATTTA
Source organism: Isurus oxyrinchus (assembly GCA_026770705.1). Lineage (NCBI taxonomy): Eukaryota > Metazoa > Chordata > Chondrichthyes > Lamniformes > Lamnidae > Isurus > Isurus oxyrinchus. The sequence goes on from JANJGN010000029.1 coordinate 25,229,330, forward strand.
AAAATAATGGAAATAGGTGGGAAAAGAAAAATCTATATAATTTATTGGAAAAAACAAAAGGAAGGGGGAAACAGAAAGGGGGTGGGGATGGGGGAGGGAGCTCAAGACCTAAAGTTGTTGAATTCAATATTCAGCCCGGAAGGCTGTAAGGTGCCTAGTTGGAAGATGAGGTGCTGTTCCTCCAGTTTGCGTTGGGCTTCACTGGAACAATGCAGCAAGCCAAGGACAGACATGTGGGCAAGAGAGCAGGGTGGAGTGTTAAAATGGCAAGCGACAGGGAGGTTTGGGTCATTCTTGCGGACAGACCGCAGGTGTTCTGCAAAGCGGTCGCCCAGTTTACATTTGGTCTCTCCAATGTAGAGGAGACCACATTGGGAGCAACGAATGCAGTAGACTAAGTTGGGGGAAATGCAAGTGAAATGCTGCTTCACTTGAAAGGAGTGTTTGGGCCCTTGGACGGTGAGGAGAGAGGAAGTGAAGAGGCAGGTGTTACTATGAGGACATTTTATGAGGACTCGAAACGTCAACTCTTTTCTTCTCCGCCGATGCTGCCAGACCTGCTGAGTTTTTCCGGCTAATTCTGTTTTTGTTTTGGATTTCCAGCATCCGCAGTTTTTTTGTTTTTATCTCTGTGTTTAATTGACTACCACTGCTCTTCAAGAAATGCCTATCTATTTGAAGAAGTTCTGTTCGTCTCTGCGACAAGATTTCTGTATCTCTCTTTTGCCTTGTTCACCTTCATTGCTTTCCATTTCTCTCCTGGTGTTTGACAAGGTGTTTACTAAAACCCGCTTTCACAGCCATATCTCCTTTCTCATGGACTGTCTCCATCTCCAACTTACCCCATGTGGATTTCAACTGAAATTCCACCCCTCATGTTTTGAACCCACCCAGGATTACAGGTATCTCCGGGATATAAAACGTTTCTCGGACTGCTGTTCCCGTCACATTCTGAGATCCACACTCAGTACCATGCACCGCCATATGAACACACTCGACCTCTCCCTCCAGCAGCACCGCCGTACCCTTTTTCAAAGCTGCCCGTGTCCCCAGTTTCATCTTATTCTTCGTCTCATCCGACGCCTCAACAAGAAACTTTTTCTCTTTCTCTCAAGTGCTAAGGAACGCAAGCTCCAACAACTCATCAACACCAACACCCATCAAGGACCCTCCACCCCTGCCTGCCCCTCCGTCCCCACCCTTTCTTCCAATCCCAGCCCCAGCCGTGTATTCACTATATCCCCTGACCTTCCCCTCTCCGATGCTGAACGTTCAGTGCTCAACAAAGAACTTACTTTCATACCCTTACGCCCTCACCTCAATGAATTTCGGGCTCAGCACGTTGCTGAACTCTTCTTCTGCCATCTTCGTCTCTGGGCTCACTTCTTTGGGCAGGAGTCCTCTCCCCATTCAACGGTTCCTTTCACCCACATCCAATATTCTCCCTCCACCTGGACCCCTCCCTCTGGATTCTTACCTTCTCTTGATCTTTTCATTGAGAACTGTCGGCATGACATTAGTCGTCTCAATTTCTCTGCTCCTCTCACCCATTCTAATCTCTCTCTCTCTGAACTTACTGCACTCCGTTCTCTCAGTTCCAACCCTGACATTGTCATCAAATCCGCTGACAAGGGTGGTGCTGTTGTTGTCTGGCGCACTGACCTCTACCTCACGGAGGCTGAGCGTCAACTCGCAGACACTTACTCCTACCTCTCCCTGGACCATGACTCCACCACTGAACATCAAGCCATTGTTCCCAGGACTGTCACTGACCTCATCTCCTCTGGGGATCTCCCTCCCACAGCTTCCGACCTGATAGTTGCCCAACCTCGGACGGCCCGCTTCTATCTCCTACCCAAAATCCACAAACAGAACTGCCCCGGTAGACCGATCGTCTCAGCTTGCTCCTGCCCCACAGAACTCATTTCTCGTTATCTTGACTCCCTTCTCTCTCCCCTTGTCCAGTCCCTTCCCACCTACATCCGTGATTCCTCTGACACCTTACGTCACATCAACAATTTCCAGTTCCCTGGCTCCAACCGCTTCCTCTTCACCATGGACGTCCAATCCCTCTACACCTCCATCCCCCATCAGGATGGTCTGAGGGCCCTCATCTTCTACCCACGGTCGTTGACAGGGCCCTCAACCGTGTCCGGCCCATCTCCCGCGCATCTGCCCTCACGCCTTCTCCTCCCTCCCAGAAACATTAGATAGGGTACCCCTTGTCCTCACTTATCACCCCACCAGCCTCCGCATTCAAAGGATCATCCTCCGCCATTTCCGCCAACTCCAGTATGATGCCACCACCAAACACATCTTCCCTTCACCCCCCTTATCGGCATTCTGTAGGGATCGTTCCCTCCGGGACACCCTGGTCCACTCCTCCATCACCCCCTACTCCTCAACCCCCTCCTATGGCACCACCCCATGCCCACGCAAAAGATGCAACACCTGCCCCTTCACTTCCTCTCTCCTCACTGTCCAAGGGCCCAAACACTCCTTTCAAGTGAAGCAGCATTTCACTTGCATTTCCCCCAACTTAGTCTACTGCATTCGTTGCTCCCAATGTGGTCTCCTCTACATTGAAGAGACCAAACGTAAACTGGGCGACCGCTTTGCAGAACACCTGCGGTCTGTCCACAAGAATGACCCAAACCTCCCTGTCGCTTGCCATTTTAACACTCCACCCTGCTCTCTTGCCCACATGTCTGTCCTTGGCTTGCTGCATTGTTCCAGTGAAGCCCAACGCAAACTGGAGGAACAACACCTCATCTTCCGACTAGGCACCTTACAGCCTTCCGGACTGAATATTGAATTCAACAACTTTAGGTCTTGAGCTCCCTCCCCCATCCCCACCCCCTTTCTGTTTCCCCCTTCCTTTTGTTTTTTCCAATAAATTATATGGATTTTTCTTTTCCCACCTATTTCCATTATTTTTAAATATTTTTAAATCTTTTATGCTCTCCCCACCCCCACTAGAGCTGTACCTTGAGTGCCCTACCATCCATTCTTAATTAGCACATTCGTTTAGATAATATCACCAACTTTAACTTTAACACCTATGTGTTCTTTTGTCTGTGACATCTTTTGATGATCTGCTCCTATCACTGCTTGCTTGTCCCTACAACCACACCCCCCCCCTCCACTTCTCCCCCCCCCACCCAAACCCCCTCACACACATCTTAAACCAGCTTATATTTCACCCCTTCCTTGGATTCACCTAGTTCTGTTGAAGGGTCATGAGGACTCGAAACGTCAACTCTTTTCTTCTCCGCCGATGCTGCCAGACCTGCTGAGTTTTTCCAGGTAATTCTGTTTCTGTTACCGTCCCAACAGTGACCACCGGGCAAGCAATCCAGAAGCTCTCAATTCCATTCCCTCTTTACGCTGAGGTGAATCGGGATAAAGATAGGGAATGATTACCGGCCTCAGTACCACTAGGCTAAAGCTGGGCATCAGGTCACAGCTCCCATGGTTTCTTGCTGCCCATTAGCCCCTTTAAATAGAACGTTTGCAGCATGTGGATCTCAAGTGAGGCCACAGATGGTCTGTGATGTTCTCAATGTTTTAAAAGCCACCCCTCACTTTTTAATTGGGTCACAGTATTATATCGAACATACTGCACAGAAACAGGCCTTTCGGCCCAACTGGTCCATGCTGGGTTTAGGATCCACACAAACCCCCACCTATGACCCCCTTCATCTCACTCCATCAGCATATCCTTCTGATCCTTTCCCCTTCATGTGTTTATCCTGCTTCCCCTTAAGTGTATCCATTCTATCTGCCTCAACCACTCCTTATGATAGATAGCGAGTTCCGCATTCTCACTATTCTCCGGGTAAAGGTGTGTCTCCAGAAGTCCCAGTTGGATTTATCAGTGACGAGTTTACATTTATGGCCCCTTGTTTTGGTCTCTCCCACAAGTGGAAACATCCTGCATGGATAGAAACCACTTTGACAAAATGGTGAGGGGTGAGGCGAGCTGCCTTAACCGTTCTCTCTGGCCTTTTCCAACCTGTTTCTCTGCCCTCCTCACCTTAACATGAACCTTTACACACCCACCGACATTCATATATACAAATTAGGAGCAGGAGGAGGCCATCTATTCAACCAAGTTTTCTGTCAACTCTCACAATCTGGACTTGGGGGGTTAGCACTGTAAGGGGACATAGAGAAATACACTGAAATGCAAAAGACTGAGGGTAAGGGCAAGGGAAGATTTTTTAAACAGAGAGTCGGGAGGCTGTGGAACGTACTCCTGGAGTTAGTTATTCAAACAGAGACAGTGTCAAGGTTTACGAATGGATTTGGTAGACAGTTGAAGGAAAGGGGATAAAGGAATCTGGGAGCAGAACCAGTTTATGGAATTAAGATTACAGCTGAGTGTGGGGAATGATTATTTGGATCAAATGGCCATTTCCGAGCTGTAATTTCTATGTAATTTTATGTAATCTGCCCATGCAATCCTCTATGTTTCTTTGGGTATTTTTATTAATTTCTCTCTTACTTTTTAGGATAATCAGAGGAGTGATCAACAAAGGTTCTAAACTTTTCTAATAATTAGTTTCGAAAGGTCCAGAGTACTTCACCCTCCTCCCTCGAGATGTATGCTGATGAATATTCTGGAGATTCTGGGTGGAACTTTCTGTCTCTGTTGGCGTCGGGTGTCATGATGGGTGTGTGTGGCTGGGGCTTGTTTGGGGAAGGGGGGAAAAGTGGCCTCAGGCAAGGGAAGAGACTGCAGGGCGAGGGTTGTACTGGGGAAGGAGGGTATCCCAGGGTGTGTGTGGGGGACACATGTTGATCTGTGCAAGTGGTCTCAAGATGGTGAGGCCTGAGGAGGTTGTCTCCAGAGGAGATGAGGCCAGGTGGACATGTGAGGGTGTCTGTGTGTGAGAGTGAGTGGTGATGTCCCTTGAGCTGGCAGTGAGTGAGATGCCAGCTGATGGGCTTGAGTGTGTGAGTTTGGAGTAATGAGATGGTTGCCTTACCCTGGATGCATGGATGAGATTATTCAATTTGCATTGGATGGCCAACCTCTTCTGTGCTGCATTGGCACTGACACCACTGCCATCACCTACCAAGCCAGAGTGGTGACACTGATGGGTCTCCTGTGGCCAGAGCGGGGGTAGAGGACATCACAGTGGGCTCCAATGGTATCCATAAGGCATCCCAGGGATGTGTCACTGAATCGGGGGGGCTGCAGTCTCCTTGCCTTTTGGGGCCATGTCTCCTGTGGAGCAGCCCTGGGCTGGAAGCGCTGAGAAGTGTGTGCGTGGCTGTACTTTAAGTATGGTGCCGGGTGTGAGGAAGCGGTGAGGTGACAGCGCAGCAGGTCAATCGGAGGTCGCCCGCCATTGAAAGGTTTCCCAGGAATGCATAATTAATGAGGCAGGATGGGGGCGATATGGCGTGATAGCTGCCATTGTGACTGGAGGGTAAAACCTCCTGTTTCCTGCCTACCACTACACAGGGCAAATCCGGGACGATTCCACTCTTTGTTTGCTTTCTTGGGGAATATGTGTACAAACCCACCTCTCATTAATTAAGTGGCTGGAGTGGACTCCATAATAAGGTAGGTTGTGCCTTGCCTGAAGAAGGACTATTATTTATAGGCTACATGGACCATTGCCTTATTCCAATGCTCTCCTAGCTGGCCTCTCCCATTTCACCCGCCATAATCCTGAACTCATCCTCTATCCTATTATGCACTAAGTCCCTTTCATCCATTATTCCTGTGCTCACTGACCTACATTGGCCCCTGGTCCTACAACGCCTCGATTTTAAAACTTTCATCTCTCTTTTCAAATCCCTCCCTGGTCCCCTTCCCGATCTCCTCCAGCCCTACAACCCTCCGAGGTCTCTGCATTTCCAAATTTGGCCTCTTGTACATCCCATTAGTGGCTGTGCCTTCAGCTGTCTGGACCCTGAGCTCTGGAACGTCCTTCCTAAGCCTCTCTGCCCCTCTATTTGACTCTCCTCCTTTAAGATGCTCCTTAAAATCTACCCCTTTCATCAAGTATTGTGCCAAATTCTGTGTGACAATGCTCCAATAAAGCTCCTTGAGATATCTTACTATGTTAAAGGTGCTATATTAATGCAAATTGTCACGGTTGTGGCTTGTTGTTGTGTCAATATTCAGGCACTTGTGAGCTGCCAGTGGTTGTGACTCACTGTTGATACTAAACACCTGTGTCACGCTGTAGAATTAGCGGTGAACCAGATGTTGTTTAGTCAATCATAGGGTTTTAACACCTATCCACAACTGCAGGAGTATCAGAAAAAGATATGATGTTACATAGCGATGTTAGTGCTAGCACACGGAACAGCTTTACCTCCACTCATTGTTGGCCTGTTTAAAGAGAACTTTACCTAGAAGTGTGGGAACCCAAAAGCTTTTACGTGCCAAAACTCAACAGTTGAAACTACTTTATGCTTCTTACAAAAATGAACTCCTCATGATCAAAAACCAATTCAAAATGGACGCGAAATATGGATATTTGTAAATTGATAATATTTTCAGGCCACAGATGTCCCCATGAAGTTCGAAAGTCACCTCCGTAATGTTATTGTGAGAAAGTTTACGTTGTTCCCAGGATTGTCCATGACTTTGGCAGCTATTCCCTTTGTCCCTCTGGTTGGCATCCGTTTGTCACTAGTGTCAGTGAGCTTGGCCGTGTGGACATAACCCCATACTCAGCCTCATCAGATCTGTGACGCTACCTTTTAAGTGTTTTAAGAGACTGGTTCAGAAAACATATTCCTTTGCCAGACTTGTCCCTTCCCCTGGCATTTGACAGCTATAAATATCACCTGCTTCAAACATCCAGCGGAAGCAGTTCTTGTTGGATCGATTCACCCCTTCAAAGAGGAACTGGATAAATATTTGTCTGGGAAGAGGTTTGAAGATCTTGGACTGAAGGGAAGCAGGGGAACTTCTCCTGATACCCTGGGCAACATTTATCCTTCAATCACCGTAAAAGAAAATATTTGTCTCGTCGCTGTTGGTGGGATCTTGCTGTGCACAATTTGTTCGCTGTTTTCTTGTCAGCAAATGTAGCAATCTCCCCCATAAGGTTCAGGTGATGCAGGCTTCTTGTTCACCACAAGGTCTGCTCCGCTTCCTCCTATTATGTGCTACCATGTCCTGCATAGAGAGAGAGGGCTGAGTGTCGCTGTGTTTGGGTGATATGCCTGCCATAGCGGAATGGCTGGGGGTATGTGGGGGCAGCAAGAGGTCGGTGAGAGGCTGGTTGCCTTGGTGGGCATGCGAGGGTGAGGTGGAGAATCTGGGTGCCAGGTGTGAGCCCCAAGTGCCAGGGAGCGCTGCTGGGTGAGCAATGGGAGCGTGGTACATTGAGCAGAGTGAGAGGTTGGTGGTGGGGTGGGCAGGAGGTGTCATGTGAAGGTCAAGCACTGACCTTGACCTCCCGCAGGATCTCCAGCTGCACTGCTGCCATTGACATTGATTCTGGGACTTGACGCTGCCTGGCAGTTCCCACTCCCTTCTGAGGGTGGCCCTTCCCTTGACCACGCTCTCCACTAATGCCCACAGCATCGCATCCATCACCCTGGAACCCTCCATGCCTCGTGTTCAACTTTCGGATGTTTTAAGTTGCAGCAGTTCTGTTCAGCCTCACTTTAAGGGGGACAGCCTGCCTTTAAGAAGGGAAGGCTGGCTGGACCACATTGCTTCTAAGCAACACTGCCTGGCCCCAGTGCTGAGCACAGGGGCAGCCAGCAGCATTGGGATGAAGGAAGCAATGCGGGATTCCACACAGTCCAACTGCACCATCATTCAGATGAGGTGGGTACACTAAACACACGTGCTGCCCACCTTGGTCTGAAGGAGCATGAGCGCTGCACACAAACCGAACCAATTTCTAGCCCAAATTCTGACCATCTCCCTCCCCAGAATAATGTTGTTTAGTCTGAAGGAGGTAGAAATTTAAACTAGGCACTGACATATTAATAAGTACATTAAATTGGCAGTGCACCAACTTCAGCAGCTCAGAGACACAATCTATTAGGAAATGAATTACAGCTCCAATGCCCAGATAAATTATGTCAGTAAGAGTTGAAGAGCATAAATAAAGAATGAACTTGCATTTCTATTGCACCCTTTACAGTGTGTTTGACATGATCACTTTTGTCACATAGTTGGACACAATGACCAATTAGCTGTCACTGAGATTCTGCAAGTCGTAATTTTGATAGAGACATTGTTTGTTAAGGGATAAATGTATTGGCCTGGAAACCAGGGAAAACCCTCCTCTCCTTGTCCACAATAGTGCAATTGGATCTTTTTACATCCACCTGAGAGGGTAGACAAGACCTTTCGATCTAACGTCACATCTAAAAGCTGACACCTCCCACAGCGTAGATCTCTGTTTTCACCAGTTTGTGGGAGCTTGCTGTGTGCAAATTGGCTGCTATGTTTCCTGCATCACATCGACCTGTTGATGGTAAAGCACTTAAGGGACATGAGGCTGAGAAAGGTGCTATAGAAATGCAGTAAATCCCTATCCTACGCAAATATCCAGTAAATCTTCCCAAATTCTAAAGGACAGTCTCAGCTGCCCAAAGGAGTATGGTGATATACTTCCATCAGTATACGGGGAGGGAAATGATTCACAAATAAATTCTGGAGAGCTCAGGGACCCCCTTGTAAACCTTCCAGGGGTGTTAGAACCTGTACTGAAAATGAAAGTAAATTATTTCCAGACATGTAGCACCAGATAATGAAGCAATCTTTCAAGATCAGACATTATTATCTTTTACTGAGTTCAAATTTTCCGATATGACCCACAAATACAAGAACTGATGGCCATGTACCCGCCTCACTGAACCTCATCCCGCCAGCGAGTTCCCAGTTCAGGAATGACCTGCTGTACAATCGCTGGACCATCCCAAAATCTTTCCTCCAAAAGGAAGTGGAGCTCATGATTTAACACTAAATCCTTCTTTAACAATATAAAGATGGATCAGTTATTCGAACAGACAATTATTTGAAGACAATTATTTTTGATTATAAGTCTACTTCAGTATTCAAAATAAATGCCATATAGCTTATTACTGTTGTCTCAGCAAAGTCTAACTTAAATAAAAACAAAAAGTGCTGGGAAAACTCAGCAGGCCTGACAGCATCTGTGGAGAGAAAGATAGAGTTAACGTTTTGAGTCCATATGACTTTTCTTCAGAACTTCTTCAGAGTTATGTTTTTGTTTCAGGTTTCCAGTGTCCGCAGTATTTTGCCTTTATCTAAATTAAATAACTTGCCTATCCAAAATTTCAGTAATTTTTCACAGCATTTAAATCCCTCTGCCCTTTAATTGTTGTAGTTCCCAAGTTAATGGCTCTATTCCCGCACAATATTGTTATGGTAATTGGTCCGGAGAACTTCCCTCTTTTTAAAAATTATTCATTCACAGGATGTGGGTTTCGCTGGCTGGGCCCAGCATTTATTGCCCATCTCTAATTGCCCTTGAGAAGGTGGTGGTGAGCTGCCTTCTTGAGCCGCTGCAGTCCATGTGGTGTAGGTACACCCACAGTGCTATTAGGGAGGGAGTTCCAGGATTTTGACCCAGTGACAGTGAAGGAACGGCCGATATATTTCCAAGTCAGGATGGTGAGTGACTTGGAGGGGAACTTCCTGGTGGTGGTGTTCCCATGTGTCTGCTGCCCTTGTCCTGCTAGATGGTAGCATTCATGAGTTTGGAAAGTGCTGTCTAAGGAGCCGTGATGAGTTGCTGCAGTGCATCTTGTAGATGGTACACACTACTGCTACTGTACATCGGAGGGAGTGAATGTTTGTGGATGGGTTGCCAATCAAACAGACTGCTTTGTCCTGGATGATGTTGAGCTTCTTTAGTGTTGTGGGATCTGCACTCATCCAGACCAAGAGGAGAGTATTCCATCACACTCCTAACCTGTGCTTTGTAGATGGTGGACAGGATCTGGGGAGTCAAGGGGTGAGTTACTCACCACAGGATTCCTAACCTCTGACTGCACTTGTAGCCACAGTATTTATATGACTGGTCCAGTTCAGTTTCTGGTCAATGGTAACCCCCAGGATGTTGATAGTGAGGAATTCAGCAATGTTAATGCCATTGAATGTCAAGGGGCAATGGTTAGATTCTCTCATTTTAGAGATGGTCATTGTCTGTCACTTGTGTGGTGTGAATGTTACTTGCCAGTTGTCAGCCCAAGCCTGGATATTGTCCAGGTCTTGCTGCATTTGGACATGGACTGCTTCAGTATCTGAGGAGTCGTGAATGGTGCTGAACATTGTGCAATCATCAGCGAACATCCCCACTTCTGACCTTATGATGGAAGGAAGGTCATTGATGAAGCAGCTGAAGATGGTTGGGCTGAGGACACTACCCTGAGGAACTCCTGCAGTGATGTCCTGGAGCTGAGATGACTGACCTCCAACAACCACAACCATCTTCCTTTGTGCTCAGTATGACTCCAACCAGCGGAGAGTTTTCCCTCTGATTCCCGTCGACTCCAGTTTTGCTGGGGCTCCTTGATGTCACACTCGGTCAAATGCGGCCTTGATGTTAAGGGCAGTCACTCTCACCACACCTTCCATCACTTTAATTATGATCTAGAGTATACTGATGGGGCGATAATTGACTGAGTTGAATTTGTCCTGCTTGTTGTGTACAGGACATACCTGGGCAATTTTACACACTGCTGGGTAGATGCCAGTATTGTGTCTGTACTGGAACAGCTTGGCTAGGGGTGCGGCAAGTTCTGGAACACAAGTCTTCAGTAATATTGCTGGAATGTTGTCAGGGCCCATAGCCTTTGCAGTATCCAGTGCCTTCAGCCATTTCTTGATATCATGTGGAGTGAATCAAATTGGCTGAAGACTGGCATCTGTGATTCTGGGGATCTCCGGAGGAGGCTGAGGTGGATCACCCACTCGGCACTTCTGGCTGAAGATTGTTGTAAATGCTTCAGCCTTATCTTTTGCCCTGATGTGCTGGGCTCCCCCATCATTGAGGATGGGGATATTTGTGGAGCCTCCTCCTCCAGTGAGTTGTTTAATTGTCCACTACCATTCATGACTGAATGTGGCCGGACTGCAGAGCTTAGATCTGATCCGTTGGTTGTGGGATCACTGAGCTCTGTCTATTACTTGCTGCTTATGCTGTTTGGCATGCAGTGGTCCTGTGTTGTAGCTTCACCAGGTAGACACCTCATTTTTAGGTATGCCTGGTGCCGCTCCTGGCATGTCCTCCTGCACTCTTCATTGAACCAGGGTTGATCTCCTGGTTTGATGGTAATGGTAGAGTGAGGGATATGCCAGGCCTGGGGTTACAGATTGTGTTTGAGTACAATTCTGCTGCTGCTGATGGCCCACAGCACCTCATGGATGCCCAGTCTTGAGTTGCTAGATCTGTTTGAAATCGATCCCATTTAGCACAGTGGTAGTGCCACACAGCATGATGGAGGGTGTCCTCAATGTGAAGGTGGGACTTCATCTCCACAATGACTGTGCGGTGGTCACTCCCACTGATACTGTCATGGACAGATGCATCTGCAGCAGGCAGGTTGGTGAGGATGAGGTCAAGTATGTTTTTCCCTCTTGTTTGTTCCCTCACCACCTGCCGCAGACCCAGTCTAGCAGATATGTCATTTAGGACTCGGCTAGCTGTGGTGCTACCGAGCCGCTCTTGGGCATTGAAGTCCCCCACCCAGAGTACATTCTGCACCCTTGCCACCCTCAGTGCTTCCTCCAAGTGATGTACAACAAGGAGGAGCACTGATTCATCAGCTGAGAGAGGACAGTACGTGGTAATCAGCAGGAGGTTTCCTTGCCCATGTTTGACCTGATGCCATGAGACTATGTTGAGGAATCCCAGGGCAACTTTCTCCCGACTGTATACCGCTGTGTCACCACCTCTGCTGGGTCTGTCCTGCTGGTGGGACAGGACATACCCAGGGATGGTGATGGTGGTGTCTGGGACGTTATCTGTAAGGTCTGATTCCGTGAGGATGACTATGTCAGGCTGTTGCTTGACTAGTCTGTGAGACAGCTCTCCCAATTTTGGCACTAGCCCCCAGATGTTAGTCAGGAGGACTTTTCAGTGTTGACAGAGCTGAGTTTGCATTTGACAATTCCGGTGCCTAGGTCGATGTCGGGTGGTCCGTCCGGTTTTGTTCCTCATAGATTTCATACAACTGAGTGGCTTTGCTAAGTCATTTCAGAGGCCTGTTAAGAGTCAACCGGTTCTGGAGTCACATGTGAGACTAGGTAAAAACACCATATTTCCTTCCCTAAAGAGGCACCAGTGAACCAGGTGGGTTTTTTACAACAATCATTTCATGGTTAAGTCCAGATTTTTATTGAATTCAAATTCCACCATCCACCGTGACGAGATTCGAACCCGGGTCCCCAGAGCATTACCCTGGCTCTCTGGATTACCAGTGCCACCACCCAGGTCCCCAGAGCACTACCCTGGCTCTCTGAGTTACCAGTACCAGCACCCGGGTCCCCAGAGCATGACCCTGGCTCTCTGGGTTACTAGTGCCAGCACCTTCTCCCATTCCCTGGAATTAATTCCCTCATTTGGATTAACATAGAATTCACTCCTCCAGCCCCTCCCAAAAAGGAGGGCAAAGGGAGATTAAGTGTCCTGCCCAGAAAATAAACCGCATAACATTTGACAACAAATATGCTTTGTGGAGAACTGAATAGTGCAGCAGACTGGAAGTTGCCCTGTTTATCCCCCAAGTGTCCCAACACTTCTCTGAAATACAACTCACGTTTTAAGTCATTTCACTTTCAAACAACTTCTGAAAAATGTGGGCTAAGCTGCTTTTCCACTCCTTTTAAACACGTTCCCTGTCCAAACAGGCTCCGCAGCTCATTATAAGATAAGGACAGTGTAGCGAAAGGATTAATCAGCCCAGAGAGTACACAGTGTCCAATCGCTGTCTCTCAAAGCGAAGAAACGGAACGAGGGATTCGCTTGACTGTCTGATTGATGCTCATTGTAAAATTTTGACTTAAGTCCAAGGGCAGCATGAGTCTGTTCCTGGTGCCATGTCCTTCGCCAATGTTAAATAACATCATGAATGACATTTAGAATTGTCTGAACTTTAAGTAAATTTGAAGACAGGGTGAGTTCGAAGATGGGGATTTCTATACAAAATGCTACAGGCGCTGGGAATCCACAACTGGGATAAGAAGCTGGGAATCCCTCAGCTGGGATAAGAAGCTGGAAATCCCTCAGCTGGGATAAGAAGCTGGAAATCCCTCAGCTGGGATAAGAAACTGGGAATCACTCAGCTGGAATAAGAAGCTGGAAATCCCTCAGCTGGGATAAGAAGCTGGGAATGCCTCAGCTGGGATAAGAAGCTGGAAATCCCTCAGCTGGGATAAGAAGCTGGGAATGCCTCAGCTGGGTTAAGAAGCTGGAAATCCCTCAGTTAGGATAAGAAGCTGGGAATGCCTCAGCTGGGATAAGATGCTGGGAATCCTCAGCTGGGATGAGAAGCTGGAAAACCTTCAGCTGGGATAAGAAGCTGGGAATCCTCAGCTGGGATAAGAAGCTGGAAAACCTTCAGCTGGGATAAGAAGCTGGAAATCCCTCAGCTGGGATAAGAAGCTGGAAATCCTCAGCTGGGATAAGAAGCTGGAAATCCCTCAGCTGGGATGAGAAGTTGGGAATCCCTCAGCTAGGATAAGAAGCTGGAAAACCTTCAGCTGGGATAAGAAGCTGGGAATCCCTCAGCTGGGATAAGAAGCTGGAAATCCTCAGCTGGGATAAGAAGCTGGAAAACCTTCAGCTGGGATAAGAAGCTGGAAATCCTCAGCTGGGATAAGAAACTGGGAATCAGTCAGCTGGGATAAGAAGCTGGAAATCCTCAGCTGGGATAAGAAGCTGGAAATCCCTCAGCTGGGGTAAGAAACTGGGAATCCCTCAGCTGGGATAAGAAGCTGGGAATCCTCAGCTGGGATAAGAAGCTGGAAAACCTTCAGCTGGGATAAGAAGCTGGAAATCCTCAGCTGGGATAAGAAACTGGGAATCACTCAGCTGGGATAAGAAGCTGGAAATCCTCAGCTGGGATAAGAAGCTGGAAATCCCTCAGCTGGGATAAGAAGCTGGAAATCCCTCAGCTGGGATAAGAAGCTGGGAATCCCTCAGCTGGGATAAGATGCTGGGAATCCCTCAGCTGGGATAAGAAGCTGGAAATACTCAGCTGGGATAAGAAGCTGGAAATCCCTCAGCTGGGATAAGAAGCTGGGAATCCCTCAACTGGGATAAGAAGCAGGGAATCCCTCAACTGGGATAAGAAGCAGGGAATCCCTCAGCTGGGATAAGAAGCTGGGAATCCCTCAGCTGGGATAAGAAGCTGGAAATCCTCAGCTGGGATAAGAAGCTGGAAATCCCTCAGCTGGGATAAGAAACTGGGAATCACTCAGCTGGGATAAGAAGCTGGAAATCCTCAGCTGGGATAAGAAGCTGGAAATCCCTCAGCTGGGATAAGAAGCTGGGAATCCCTCAGCTGGGATAAGAAGCTGGAAAACCTTCAGCTGGGATAAGAAGCTGGAAATCCCTCAGCTGGGATAAGAAGCTGGAAATCCCTCAGCTGGGATAACAATCTTAGAATCCCTCAGCTGGGAAAAGAAGCTGGAATTCCCTCAGCTGGGATAAGAAGCTGGAAATCCCTCAGCTGGGATAAGAAGCAGGGAATCCTTCAGCTGGGATAAGAAGCTGGGAATCCCTCAGCTGGGATAAGAAGCTGGGAATCCCTCAGCTGGGATAAGAAGCTGGAAATCCTCAGCTGGGATAAGAAGCTGGAAATCCTCAGCTGGGATAAGAAACGGGAAATCCCTCAGCTGGGATAAGAAGCTGGGAATCCCTCAGCTGGGATAAGAAGCTGGAATCCCTCAGATGGGATAAGAAGCTGGGAATCCCCCAGCTGGGATAAGAAGCTGGAAATCCCTCAGCTGGGATAAGAAGCTGGAATCCCTCAACTGGGATAAGTAGCTGGGAATCCTCAGATGGGATAAGAATCTGGGAATTCTCAGATGGGATAAGAATCTGGGAATCCTCAGCTGGGATAAGAAGCTGGAAATCCCTCAGCTGGGATGAGAAGTTGGGAATCCCTCAGCTAGGATAAGAAGCTGGAAAACCTTCAGCTGGGATAAGAAGCTGGAAATCCTCAGCTGGGATAAGAAGCTGGAAATCCCTCAGCTGGGGTAAGAAACTGGGAATCCCTCAGCTGGGATAGGAAGCTGGGAGTCCTCAGCTGGGATAAGAAGCTGGAAAACCTTCAGCTGGGATAAGAAGCTGGAAATCCTCAGCTGGGATAAGAAACTGGGAATCACTCAGCTGGGATAAGAAGCTGGAAATCCTCAGATGGGATAAGAAGCTGGAAATCCCTCAGCTGGGATAAGAAGCTGGGAATCCCTCAGCTGGGATAAGAAGCTGGAAATCCCTCAACTGGGATAAGAAGCTGGGAATCCTTCAGCTGGGATAAGATGCTGGGAATCCCTCAGCTGGGATAAGAAGCTGGAAATACTCAGCTGGGATAAGAAGCTGGAAATCCCTCAGCTGGGATAAGAAGCTGGGAATCCCTCAACTGGGATAAGAAGCAGGGAATCCCTCAGCTGGGATAAGAAGCTGGGAATCCCCCAGCTGGGATAAGAAGCTGGAATCCCTCAACTGGGATAAGTAGCTGGGAATCCTCAGATGGGATAAGAATCTGGGAATTCTCAGATGGGATAAGAATCTGGGAATTCTCAGATGGGATAAAAAGCTGGGAATTCTCAGATGGGATAAGAAGCTGGGAATCCCTCAGCTGATCTTGCCGGACCTGCAGGGAGAGATACAGGGTTATCCTTTGAGGCCTGTGCCCTGTCAGCTGAGCCGGTGTAAAGTCTTCGGCTTGAAACTTTGGGTTTGATTTTATCTACCCCCGTCAGGCCTGTTTTTGGTGTGTGGTGGGGTGGTGTTGGGTGGGGCGGGAGGCGGAGCCAGGGGCACGTAACATAGGGCAGGTGCTTGCCCCACCACCTCCCCAGCCACCCCCAGGACATGGTATATGGGCAAGTGCCAAAACTGTCAGCCCCACCCGCCATGTTTAAATAATTCATCAAGGGCCAGTTGAGTTTGTTAATCAGCCGTGAAAGTAAACTGCCCATGCCATGGTCTGGCGGGTATGGGCAGTCTGGCAGGGGAGGGCAGGCTTTTGTGTTTAACTTTTAAAGGGCGGGATGGAAAAGGGGCACTATTTTCGGGATGGGGGAACCCTTTGCACATCGAGGGCAAGTGGGTGGGACAGCCCACCTAAGATTTTACCCCACACCCTCCCCTTACTTTCTTCCCATCTAGCTGCCCTCTGGAACCAACCACCCCCACCCCCACCTCCTTGCCCAAGCTGCCCCCTGCCCAAGCTGCCCCCTGCGCAGTGCCCTGGACTTCCCTTACTCCAAGATCCAATCCACCTTCTTCTTGGGCCTGCTTACAGTCCCAGCATCGCCCACCAACGCACTGTTGGCGCTGCCAGGCCTGCCGGATTGGTTGGCAGCTCTGAGGGCTGGACTTCCTCCCCCCCAGTGGGGGGCAGAAACCCACCCTCAGCACGTTGGCTGGCGTGGGAGCGAGTCGGCATGGGGGCAGGGGGCACTGGGGGGTTCTCTAGGTCCGGTGATTCGCAGCCTTGACTAGCATTTCAGACGGCTCCAAAAACACTTAAAGGGAGAACCAGTTGAGGGTTGCAGCAAATTGGCAGAGCAAGATCCCACAAAGTAGCAACGGGATAACTGACCTGTTCACGGCCCCCCGTTGGTGAGGGTTGGTTGAGCTGTTGACTAGATGGTACCGGGTAAACTCTTTTCGAAGAACTCCCATGGGATCTTTTAGACCCAGCAGCAACAACTTGCATTTATATAGTGCCTTTAATAGTGCAAAATGTCCCGACGTGTCTCACAGGAATATCATTAAAATTTGACTCAAGGAGATATAACCTAAAGTTTATAAAGGGAGTTCTGCTTTAAGGGACGTCTGAGAAAGAGGATAGAGAGATGTAGGGTGAGAGGGTGGAATTCTCCGCTCCGAGGTCTACGTTTGATGGGCAGGCGCAGAAGCGGGTGTGATTCCCGCCGGACTGCGGGATGACTGAACTCGGCGCCATCTTGCACCCCATTAATTATTCATCCACGCCGAGCACCGTGAATCTCTTGGTGGGGGTCGGCGGGGAGGGTAAGGGGGAGCAGGAAGTCAACCCCCCCCTCCCGCCCCCCCACCCCCCTCCCCCGTTACCTCACGGGGTCGAATGTCCTGGCGCCATGTTTAAAGGACGCGCAGGCGGACAATCTGCAGCCCCCACCGGCTTAGCGATGCCTCCCGGGGGATTCCCTCCCAGGAAAAGGCGGGAGCCCGGTTTCCACCGGGTGGGGAGCAGGAGGCCCTCCCACCCTGACCATGGCAGCCTGGGAGGTGTCAGCGCCCCCCCCCCCCCCCACCCACCCCGACACCGAGGGGCACTCAAAAAGAGCCGGCCTGCGAAAGGATGAGTGACCCGCCCAGGGCAAAGTGAACCATCTCCTCACTGCAAACTCACTCTCCCATAGTGGCATCAATCCAAGGGCTAGAATGTACAGGGATGTCAGGGGCAGCAGCGGTGAATGTGTGCCGGCCACTTTAAGCTCTCCGTCTCGTAATAGTGCCTGGACTAACGGCTTTCTAACCACTTACCGGGGAGGGTTCGACAGTGACAATAGGCACGCGTGCTCCCGAACTGCTCCTTCACCCAATGGTCTCACACTCCATCACTCTGTCTC
Source organism: Isurus oxyrinchus (assembly GCA_026770705.1). NCBI lineage: Eukaryota > Metazoa > Chordata > Chondrichthyes > Lamniformes > Lamnidae > Isurus > Isurus oxyrinchus. The sequence goes on from JANJGN010000029.1 coordinate 25,247,136, forward strand.
TCCGCAGGACCAGTCAGCCCCATAGCAAGCGTGAGCGGGCCAAAATTGAAGGCAGAATATCAGAAACCTGTCCACTCAGCGGCTATGAGGCTGAGGTTGCCGGCGAGAAGCTTGGCTGTGCACGCGCGAAAGGTGAGATTGGACTCCCCCCAGGAACCCAGTGAGGATGCACCCAGCTCCAATCGGCTGGCAGTGTCTGTATCAGACTGCTTAGTCAATCACAAAACCTCCGCTCCGGGTTCCAGCAAGAAACAGGGGAGGAGAGCCCAAAGAGCACGCCGCCAGTCCCAGCCTCCAGCCCAGCTCTGAGGAGGAAGCCTGAGTGTCCTCAGAGCAAGCACCGTCATGGTGTTCACCTGCACCCTCCACCAGCACAGCTACACGCGCCTCGGTGGGTCCTCGTTCTAGGAGTAGGCTCGGGTTCACAATTTGGTGATCACCTCACTGACTCGGGTTCACAGCTTGGCTGAGTCAGCAGCAGCCAAGGCTTCTGACCCTCGGAGAGCTCGGAGACCAGGGCCCCTGCTAGCCCGAATCAGACGGCAAGCCTCTGGAGCAGGCCCCGAGAGACCTCTTGCTGATGCAGAGACTGGCAGGGAACATCAGGCAGAGATGCCAGAGAGGCCGTCTGCAGACTGGACTGAAGGCTGGAGGTGTCCGCCCACATTCTGTCCGCCGGCCTGGGCTCAGGCATGTGAGTGCTCAGAAAGGGTGGCATCCACCTTGGAGACCCAGTGAATGCACAGTGGCTAAGTTGAGCAGCTGAGGGCTATGAGGAGTTGGCATGAAAGAGGAGTTGAGGCCTGGGGCAGATCAGCCATGATCTTATTGAATGGCAGGGCAGGCTTGAGGGGCCGAATGGCCTACTCCTGCTCCTATTTCTTATGTTCTTGTACTCTTCCATGTGCCCACACCTGTACTCCATCGCTCTAGCCATGGGTGCAGTGCAGCAGTGCCTAGGTGAGAAGGGAACTGGGCACCTCAACCTCCCTCTGGATGCCCTTCTCCTCATGAAGTCAGGGAGGTGTCATCGGGCACCCATAGGGAGGAGGAGTGCCAGCCAGGGACCCTGGGGGCATCAACCCAGGACACCCCAGGTCTGCCCTGCCTCTCCACCTTCCCTCTGCCAGTGACCCCTTCGCCTCCAACTGGTTGAGGAGGGGAGCGTCTGCACCTGAGCAGGAGACCCTTAGCAGACTGGAGCCCTCTAGGCCTCGGATTACCAAACGACCCCCGCTCAATAGTCATCTCAGTCAACAGGGTATAGAAGTCAGGAATCTGCCTCCACCTCAGCTGTGGATGTCAGATCTGCCCCTCTGGATGTAGCAGCAGGCAAAGAAAGTTGAAGGAGTTGTGAATGGCATGGGTGTACACTCATTGTACACAGTCTGCACGTTTGTAAATATATTTTGAACTTAACCGTTTGCAAGTCTAATGGGTTCCATTTTTCTAATAGTTGCTTCAATGCCCTGTGGCCAGTTAAGGCTCCAGGACATTGGCCCCCATCAGAGTCCGAACAGGAACTTCTACTGATTCGGTTCTCCCGCATTATCGCCAGAGTGAGCAGTCTACAATCCGGCATGTACAAGATTAGGCACAGGCCATCAGTTGTCAGCCAATATCCCTGTCAGCCAATTCTCTCTGTTCACCATGCTGTGCCCCCAGCGGGGCTGTTCCTTGAGCTTGTTGCACCTCCTGCTGCGGTTGCACTGATGTTAGTTGTGTGTGGATGGCACGAAGGCTTGCGGGGACTTAAATCAGCTACGCGCGTGCCAAGGTTGGTTGTGAATGCAGTTTCAGGGCTGAGAGACTGTATTCGACACAGTCTGCATAACAGTCAAAATCCAGAGGCCACCCTAACCTTCTGGAGCGAGATGTGGTTCAATCACCAAATGCCCCTCCTTGGTGATTTGTCAATCTCAGCGCCTGTGCAGCTAAACGAAGCAAGTGAGGACATGACGACTGCAAGAGGGGTTTGGGTGTAGGGTTTGAGAGGTGTGTGCATGTGACTGCAGCCATTGCCGGCCCTCACATGGAGAGCTGTCTGACCTGCCTACCTCCTTGTCAAAGATTGTCAGAAGGCCTCAGGTAAAGGGTTAGCACTCAAGTCAAGTTGGAACTCATTGCTTGACAGGGCTTTTAATGACTCAGGAGACAGAGCCCAGAATGACCCTGTGTGCTGGACGGTCTCAACAATGGTGATGCTATCAACGTGACACATAGCCAGCTCTGTCAGGTCTCTACAGGACCCATCCAGGAAGCATTTCCACCTTGGCTGGCATGTCCAAAATGATGACTCAGTCTCACACTCATGCTAGGGCCATCTAGGAAAGAGACTTCTAGGGGTCTCAACGATTGCAGGGTCCCAAGTGGACGCACCTCAGCACCTCATAGTCTAAGTGAAAGCTCAAAACCTCACTGTATGATAACGATGTCAATGGTTCTGAGTTTATGATGTGTGAGTGGCGATCGGGGTCAGGGGTTGGGTGGCAGGAGCACAATCTGCCTCATCAGTCTGCGCCAAGGAGCAATGTTGAGGGGGCGTATGGTGCTCACTTGCTGCTGGCCCATCCAGCCGGTTATGCCTGACAGAGTGATCTGTCTGGCTGGCCCCCCTCTGGGAGGAGGTGACAGGAGTGCATCCCCTGATGAAATATGAGGCCCAGCCACTCATAAGCAGCCCATGTACAGCGGCTTGTTAAAGTTGCCTAGAAGGGATTGTCGTTCAGGTTCTCCAGCGGCCATTTAACCTTTGTTTAGCGTATTCAAATGATCAGAGCAGACGAAGAGTACTGCACTTTCATTAAGCTCGAAGAAAACATGGAACTTTTGAGAGCGATAATGTCCGTCAGCAAAAAGGTGCTAGGCCTTCGAGGCAGCTAAAGCAACAAAACCAAACAGCTGTGAAAAATGTGTTGGCACCTTGCTCCTCCTGGGAATCTGGTAGCTATCAGATTGCCGTGGGCATGTGTGCCACCTTGTACCCCGACTGTGGCCTCTTCATGTGGCTGGTCGACATCCTGGCCCTCGTCAGCTCCATCGCCTTCAATGCCATTCTCCTCGGAGCCATTTCGCTCCTCCATATCGCCCTCAGGCAAGGCATCCCCCTCTGCAGTGCTAGGTTGTGCATGGCGCAGCTGACAATTATCACTCAGGAAACTCTCAGTGGTGTGTATTGCAAAGCCCCACCAGAGAGGTCCAAACATCTCGAGAAGGCCGTCTGTTTGTCACTGACCTGGTGGAGGCAATCTTGCCTCTGCAGCTCTCTGTGGACGGTGAACAGGTGCCATCAGCTACATCTTCTGGGAGTATAAAACAAAAACAGAAATACCTGGAAAAACTCAGCAGGTCTGGCAGCATTGGCGGAGAAGAGCAAAGTTGACATTTCGAGTCCTCCTGACCCTTCTGCTGCCGGACCTGTTTTTGTTTTGGATTTCCAGCATCCGCAGTTTTTTGTTTTTATTCTTCTGGGAGTATCCCTTGTCCCCAGGGAACCAGCCCGGCAATCGCTGAGATCCCCCGAAGGCCTGCGGCACCTGTCAGTGGTTCAACGGTTGTGAGAGTTCCCTGGGTACCGAGCGCACACATGCCGAATTTACCTTCTGTGATCACAAATTAGCTGGACATTCAAAGAGCGAAATCCTTTCTTATTAATGAATCTCACAGGCTGCTGCCAGCGAGCTCTCGAGGCCGCATGTGTGCAGTTGATGGTGTCCTGCACTTGCAATAACTCAGATATCGCTATAAATCCCACAGCTCTGGCAGCCTGGCATCCAAGCAGAACTAGTCAACTCTCGTGAACAGGGCATCTTGTCACGTACCCGCTGTATTTGTGTGTTGCTGATTGGGAGATGCCGCTCAGGTCCCTAGTGGCAAAAAGGTTGAGTGCAGCGGTGACCTACAATGCCGCCGGCATGGGATACCCTCCAAGTCCTTGCGGCCACAGTTCATCCCTGAGAAACTGGCAAATGTGAGCTACCACATCCCTGGGCAAGTGGAGGCACCTGAGGCATTATCTTTCTCTCATTTCCATAAATGAGCAGGGCCTGTGATACACCAACAGTCAGGCCAATGGGCACCATTGCACTTGCCCCTCTATGACAGCACGGCTCATCCCGGCCCAGTGCCAGTCTAGGGCGGAGCCTTCTCCTCAATGTATGAGAAGCAGAACCAAAGCAACTCTTTGTATCTGTGAACGAATCAAATTGCTACATTTATTGAGTATATCCTTAATGGGTTCCCCTCCATCTCCAATCCGGCAGGTCAGTCGTAAACCCTTGTCCTGGTCTCCGGGGCTAGACATGTCATCCCCAGCCCACCCTTTCCAGTTGAAGGACAGGCTGGAGGGCTACAGATGGGTGACCCTCCTCTTCATACATGACTGCAGTTTGATGACACTGTGCGTTGAGCCAGATGATGACAGCCATGTGCGAGAATCCTCCATCAGTCCGTGACCATTGACACTCTGTAGAGAGAACCTAGCTTTGGCTTTGTTGAAAAGCCTTCCTGCATTATGCCTTGTCAGCCATGACCATTTGGCAGGTAGTTTGGAGGTTCAGAGTGTGCATCTAGCTACTGCCCAGCATACCCCATAGTTGAATTCAGAGCAAGGACAGAGACACATGACAGACGTGAAAGCTGTGTAGAAATTTAGACTGAAACTTAAAGTTTGTGTGAAGATTTAGCACCTTTCTCTCCACCCTAGCCCGCTGGAATTTGAATCAGCCACCATTCCTGCCTGTTGTACTGTGTCAAACTGAAGGTTAGCATCAGTCCTGGAAGCAAACACAGATCTTTCAGAACAAACATCCTTTATTAATGGCAACATCCCAATAACTTGACAGCTGTTTATTTTGTCTCTTGTCCATTTAAAAAAATGTTGGTTTCTTTCTCGTGCTCAACAAGTAAGGAAATGGGAGACTCTGCACTTCAATTTTAACCTTGATAGAGGCATTCGAAATCAAGAAGGGATTTGAGAGGGTGAATGAGGAGAAACTATTTCCACTGGCAGAATGGGATTGATACTAGATTCTCGGGAGTAGATCTGCTCCCTGCTGTCGATGAAGGACAAGGGATGGGAATTAGTATTGCAAAATTTGGGGAGGGTTTCAGAAGAGATGGAACTTCATCTTAAGCAGTTACTTTGTTCCTTCGCAAACACGACCATCTGTTATGTGGAAAGATTCGGGAATTTTGCAACCCCTCGCACCAGCCGGATCTTCCAGTGCCGCCAATTTGAGCAGAGATTTCCCTGACTCGAAATGACTGGAAAATTCCGGCCCAGGGAAACTGGGATTGTTCTCCTGAGGGGACAGAAAGTCAAGGGAAAATTCAAAAGAGGTGTCCAAAATTATGAAGATTTATAAGAAGAAACGGTTTCCATTGGCAGAAGGGGGAGCAACCAGAGAAGACAGGTTTAAGGTCATTGGCAAAAGAACCAAGAGGGAAATGAGGGAAGAAGTAATTGTGCTGCAAGTTATCATTTAAAAGGTGCTGTCTGAACGGGCCAAGAAGCAGATTTAATAGTAACTTTCAAAAGGGAATTGAGTAAATATTTGAAGAGGAAAGATTTGCGTACATATGGAAAAGGAGCTGCGTTAGAGGACTAACTAAATGGTTCAAAGAGCTGGCAAAGGCATAATTGGCCTATTGATCTCTCTCACTGCTATAAATGTGATGATTCAGTCACCCCCAACACCACCTCCCACCCCCAACACCACCCCAACACCACCTCCCACCCCCAACACCACCCCCAACACCACCTCCCACCCCCAACACCACCCCAACACCACCTCCCACCCCCAACACCACCCCCAACACCACCTCCAACACCACCCATCACACCCCCACCCCCAACACTAACACTCACCCCCTACCCACACCACCTCCTACCCCAACATCACCCACCACCCTCCAACCACCAACACCAAACCTCAGCCCCCCACCATCACTACTCACACCCCCACCCACACCATCACCCATCCCCCACCCACAACACCACCCACCCTCCCACCCCAACACCACCCACCAAAACCCAACCCAACACCAAAACTCACCCCCCTACCCACACCTCCTCCCACCCCTAACACCATCCCCCATCCACAACACCACCCACCCTCACAGCCCAACACCACCCACCACACCCCCACCCCAACACCAAAACTCACCCCCTACCCACACCACCTCCCACCCCTAACATCACCTCCCACCCCCAATATCACCCATCAGCCCCCCAACCCCAACACCACCCACCAGACCCCCATCCCCAACTCTAACACTCACCCCCCTTCCCACACCACCTCCCACCCACAAAACCAAAACTCACCCCCTCACCCACACCACCACTCACACTCCCACCCACTCCACCACCCACACGACCATCACCACCCACCTCCCCACCACCAACACCACCCACTCCCCCACCCACAACAGCACAACAGTCCCACCACCCACACCACCACCCACCCCCTCAATCCCAAAACCACCCACCAAAACCTCCCCCACCAACCCCCACCCGCACTGTCAATGTCAAACCCTCCCGTGTCAGCAATAGGTTGTAGAGTGAAGTGTACTGCAAACTCAGCATGCAAGGTATATCTCCTACCATCGCACCCCGGTTTAACCTCAGACAAGTTTCACATACTCCATCACTTTCCCCATTCCTCACACTGACTAATGTGTCCTGTTTATTAAAAGATCAATGAATCGCAGGGAAATCAGTCAATCTGTGCAATCAGCTCACCGATCATCTCTTCAATTCCATTTCGCACTTTCCCTTTGGCCAGCAGTTCCAACCTCACCCCCCCAAGATCCTTTCTGAGGGGGGATATCACACATCTGATGTTTTGTACAGTCTGGGTTAGACCTGACTGTTGAACTGTAAGTCCCAGTTTAAACCCTGATTAAAAGCTGTAGGTGCAGGGGGTCATTTGGAACTTTCAAGACAGAGCTGGATAGACATTTATTTGGAAAGAGTTAGTGGAGCAGATGGAACTAAGCTAGTTATATAGAGTTGAAGTGTAGGTCATTTGCAAGCTGATTGAATAAACAGAGTTGAAGGGGTGAATGACCTCCAATTCTTATATTCCTATGGAGTGAGGTGAGTAATGATGTCTAAATGATTTATGTGGCAACGATCTAAAGAACAGATGGTAGGACTCAGACTACAGCCAATTCAGGAGCAATGTAGTGTAGGTTCACAGGGTCGCAGACTGATACAGCACAGAAGGAGGCCATTCGGCCCATCGTGCCTGTGTTAACATTTTGTTAGCATGATTAGTCACACACCGGCTTTCTCCCCACTGCACTGTATATTTTGATCCCATCGGGCTGTCGTGAGAGTATAATCATTTTCATAATATTTTTTCTGGTTTATTGTAAAGTAGGTTTATGGGGGTTGTGTTGTTCTGTCTGTGTGTGTGATTTAATTATGTTTTGTAGCCAAGCAGACTGCAAGTTGAAGTTATCAAAAGAAGTAAGGTATAGAAGTGTCTTTAATATGCTAATGAGTAAACATGGTTGGGGGTTTAGCATATAAGGTGTGAAGGTAGTTTGCATTTTTAGATAAGATGAAGGGAGGTTTGAACTTCAAAGAGGTTAATGAGTATACAGTGACAACATGAAAGTTTTTATGTTATGAGGGAGGTAAAGTTTCAAAGACTTATTAAACAATAAAATTTACTTATTAAAAGCAGAGAAACATATATAAAGGGGAATGAGGCTATGTGTCAGAGGAAGGCATCATAAGATCTAACAGAAGGGTATAAAGCCTTCGGTTGTTGTGCTGTCTACAGAAAACAAAGCTGGAGAAAGCCACTTTGAATTCCATTGCCCAGGATATTGTGTTAATTTGCTGGATCTGTTTAAAATCTAAAATCTAATATCTGTTTTTGGACTGTTGCCTTAAAGGGGTAACTGGGAGCCAGGTTAATTATGGGTTTTAGGAGTTCTTATAGTAGGAAGTTGTAGACCTATGTATGTGCTTGAAATCTTTTCTATTGTTAATAAATATTTTAATTTCATTTTTTTTAATCTCTAAAGTCTCAGTGGACTTATTACTACTGAATTCAATGCACACATCTTGAAATAAATACAAATTGCAAGATCGTTATGATAACGGGATCAAGTTTCCCTTGTGGATTCAATCCGCCTGGCACACATCATCTGCTGCGTCATAACACAAGCGTTTATTTAAGGTTCTTTGAAACTACTGCCACTCATCTGCTAGGCAGCGGATTCCAGATCACAACTCACTGCGCAGATGACTGTTTCCTCATGTTCCCTCATAAAAGAGTAGCTGCTTTTGCCAGTAACACTCACTCACTAATGCCATGGAACAACCCAGCTCCTGTGAATTGGACATTGAAGATCATACCACTGAACCGGGAGACAGATGCCCTGAATCTGTAGAAGGCATGACCTTGAAGTTCTGGAAACATGGACTGAAAATCCTCAGTGATGTAAATACAGTCACACAGGGTACAAAAAGATTTTTCTTATCTCACAGCGAACAAAGATTCTAGAGCTGATAGCTCCATCCTAATTTATTGCTCCAAGGTGAATGAGCCTAGGACACAGCCACATAGTTTCTGGCTCTGAGACTTTCCTCAAATTGACAGATTAGTGTGAACTCACCTTGTCTTGATTCAACCATCAGTTTGAGCCAACAGCTTCATCCTCAGAGCAGATAGCAGATCACAGTGCCAACCGGCCTTTACAACCTGAGCTCCTGAACTCAAAAGGCAGAGCGAGAGAGCAATAACTTGTGTTTCTGCATGACCTTTCACAACCCCAACGCTCCCAATCATGGCAGCCAGTTTGCACACAGCAAGGCCCCACAAACAAGGAGATAATGACCAGTCCATCTAAAGGAAGTCAGGTCAACCTCCTCATGACACGGTGTCACCTGGTGGGTGAGCTGGGCTGAGGGGACTCAGTCACAGCTTCGAATAATGACCAGGAATATTAAACTGGGACAGTATATTGATGGAAATAGTGTCATGGAATGAAACAGGAAGCAAGCCTGACACTTGCAGGAAAACTGCACGCTCCACAATTGTCTGGAACTTTCGAGGAGGGAAGGTTCGCAATGGGTTGTGGTAACTTCAATGGGAGGCTGACTGACAAACAGTTCACACTGCCTTTCGATGTCTCCCGCCAATCTCATTGCGTGTGAGGCATGTTGAAATATCGCTGTGAGATATCAGGTGGTGCTTTCATTGTTTTATGTTGTTGATCGATCTTTCTTTTCCACTCTCCCTCCTCTGCCAGCTGTTGCCACGGGTACAGAGAACGGCTACTGGCACCTGCACCAACCTCCTCCGAGTATCAACCCAAGCACTGAGAGATCTTCCCAAGCCTAGACTCTCTGTCAGCTCCACAGGTGGGCACTTCCTGGTGGGCGTTATGGGATAGCCAGACAAGTCGCTGCATCTTCTTCCTCTGGCAAGACCCACTGCAGTGATGTGAACCAGCAAGTTAAACTGAGGGAGTGCTGCACTGCCAGAGGTGCAGTCTTTCAGATGAGATGTCAAACCAAGGGCCTGTCTGCCCTCTCAGGTGGACAGAAAAGACTCTGTGTCACTATTTCAAAGAAGAGCAGGGGAGTTCTCCCAGGTGCCCTGGACAATATTTACCTCTTAGCAAGTGCCACTTAAAATAGGGTCATTTGGTCACTATCATATTGCTGTTTATGGGAGCTTGCTGTGCATGAGTTAGCTGCTTTGTTTCCTACAGTGCACCAGTGACTGCACTTCAAAAGCACTTCGTCAGGTGTAGAGTGCTTTGTGAGGTCCAGATGTTGTGGAAGGTGCTATGCAAATGCAAGTTTAAAGTGTTGGACACAGCTGAAAGTTATGAATCTTAAAGTCTTCACCAAGCTCCAGTTGACTTCTCCCTCCCCGTACAGATTGCAATAGTTTATACAGAACAGCATTGACGCCACTAAAAACGACAGTGCTATTGGATTGTTGGAGATGTTTACACATGATTTCGCTCCACCCCAAATAAGAGAATTATTGTTTTGAGCTCAAGGGTTCAGCAAAGAGCTGACTGTAATCCAACAAACCACCCATGGAGAGATCACTCTGACGTGGCATATCCAGTGCTGAGACTGTGGTCTTACTGGCTAGATGTGAAGGCTTTTGTCCATGGCACTAGGCAGGGTGGTAAAAGGACAGCTACACTGAAACACCGTGTGTAAAGCTTTATTGAAGGATAAGAGTAACAATAGGAACAAATGGGTTAAGCGCTAAATGCTGGAAATGTGGAGCAGGTCAGGCAACATCTGAGAGAGAAGGTCTGGTAACCAGTCTGGGGGCATCTCCACTGGAACCTGGAGAAGGCAATACTGTTCCCTTTATAGCCAAGCCAAAACAAACGCTGACAGAATGAGATGTCGAGGTGAAAAGTTCAAATGACCTCAATCCTTTTCACAAACCTGCAGCTGATAGGATAAACTATTTGTTATGGGATTTTAATAGGTGTAAAGAACTTCTTGTTACACAAAGGTCATAGCACAAGGCCATGTGAAAAAAGCATAAGGATGTCAAGAGCCAAGCTAATTAAAGATTGTAAAAGGACGGCGAACATTACGGAAAGTGCTTCTTTCACTCATTCCCAGAACATGGGATTTACCAGCAAGGCCAGGGTTCTGGGCCCATCCTGTAGAGACCTGAATTCAAGAGTTTGTGTTGTGTCATATAAAATAGGAGCAGAAGTAGGCCCGTTCAGTCCGCTCCCCCATTCAATAAGATCACGGATGATCGGTTTGTGTTTCGAGTCTACATTCCCATCTTCCCCCTGAAAACTTCTGTAAGAACTAGTGGAATTGTTGGATTTTCATCACGAAATGCATAGAATTTTCCTGAAACAAATAACCCCAGCTCTCTTTACCCCGTCTCTCTCACCACCAGAAACCAAGATCTCTTTACCCCATCTCTCATCAGCACCAGACACCCAGTTCCCTTTACCCCATCTCTCTCAGCACCAGAAACCCAGCTCTCTTTACCCCATCTCTCTCACCACCAGAAACCCAGCTCTCTTTACCCCATCTCTCTCACCACCAGAAACCCAGCTCTCTTCACCCCATCTCTCTCTCCATCAGAAACCAGGCTCTCTTTACCCCATCTCTCTCACCACCAGAAACCCAGCTCCCTTTACCCCATCGCTCTCACCACCAGAAACCCAGCTCCCTTTACCCCATCTCACTCACCACCAGAAACCCAGCTCCATTTACCCCATCTCTCTCACCACCAGAAACCCAGCTCTCTTTACCCCATCTCTCTCACCACCAGAAACCCAGCTCTCTTTACCACATCTTTCTCACCACCAGACACCCAGCTCTCTTTACCCCATCTCTCTCACCACCAGAAACCCAGCTCTCTTTACCCCATCTCTCTCACCACCAGAAGCCCAACTCTCTTTACCCCATCTCTCTCACCACCAGACACCCAGCTCTCTTTACCCCATCTCTCTCACCACCAGAAACCCAGCTCTCTTTACCCCATCTCTCTCACCACCAGAAACCCAGCTCTCTTTACCCCATCTCTCTCACCACCAGACACCCAGCTCTCTTTATCCCATCGCTCTCAACACCAGAAACCCAGCTCTCTTTACCCCATCCCTCTCACCACCAGAAACCCAGCTCTCTTTACCCCATCTCTCTCACCACCAGAAACGCAGCTCTCTTTACACCATCTCTCTCACCACCAGAAAGCCAGCTCTCTTTACCCCATCTCTCTAACCACCAGAAACCCAGCTCTCTTTACCCCATCTCTCTCACCACCAGAAACCCAGCTCTCTTTACCCCATCTCTCTCACCACCAGAAACCCAGCTCTCTATACCCGATCTCTCTCACCACCAGAAACCCAGCTCTCTTTACCCCATCTCTCTCACCACCAGAAACCCAGCTCTCTTTACCCCATCTCTCTCACCACCAGACACCCAGCTCTCTTTATCCCATCGCTCTCAACACCAGAAACCCAGCTCTCTTTACCCCATCCCTCTCACCACCAGAAACCCAGCTCTCTTTACCCCATCTCTCTCACCACCAGAAACGCAGCTCTCTTTACCCCATCTCTCTCACCACCAGAAAGCCAGCTCTCTTTACCCCATCTCTCTAACCACCAGAAACCCAGCTCTCTTTACCCCATCTCTCTCACCACCAGAAACCCAGCTCTCTTTACCCCATCTCTCTCACCACGAGAAACCCAGCTCTCTATACCCGATCTCTCTCACCACAGAAACCCAGCTCTCTTTACCCCATCTCTCTCACCACCAGAAACCCAGCTCTCTTTACCCCATCGCTCTCACCACCAGAAACCTAGCTCTCTTTACCCCATCTCTCTCACCACCAGAAACCCCGCTCTCTTTACTCCATCGCTCTCACCACCAGAAACCCAGCTCTCTTTACCCCATCTCTCTCACCACCAGAAACCCAGCTCTCTTTACCCCATCTCTCTCACCACAGAAACCCAGCTCTCTTTACCCCATCTCTCTCACCACCAGAAACCCAGCTCTCTTTACCCCATCTCTCTCCCCACAAGAAACCCTGCTCTCTTTACCCCATCTCTCTCACCACCAGAAACCCAGCTCTCTTTACCCCATCTCTCTCACTACCAGAAACCCAGGTCTCTTTACCCCATCCCTCTCACCACCAGAAACCCAGCTCTCTTTACACCATCTCTCTCACCACCAGAAACCCAGCTCTCTTTACCCCATCTCTCTCACCACCAGAAACCCAGCTCTCTTTACCCCATCTCTCTCACCACCAGACACCCAGCTCTCTTTACCCCATCTCTCTCACCACCAGAAACCCAGCTCTCTTTACCCCATCTCTCTCAACACCAGAAACCCAGCTCTCTTTACCCCATCTCTCTCACCACCAGAAACCCAGCTCTCTTTACCCCATCTCTCTCACCACCAGACACCCAGGTCTCTTTACCCCATCTCTCTCACCACCAGAAACCCAGCTCTCTTTGCCCCATTTCTCTCACCACCAGTTCTGCATCGAGATGTTGCGAAGTAAGAATTCAATTCATCCATTGCCTCATTCTTCATCCTGCGAGAAACCTTCAGGGGTCTAGTGAGCTCACACATTTATTGAATTATGATTGATTAACAATTATTGAAATTTCCCAAGTGCGAATAATGACTACACTTCAAAAATATTTCACTGGATGTGAGCATTTTTGGGACATCCTGAGATCATGAAAGGCACCACAAATGTTGTTTACTGACTTCCTTCCTCTTTCTCTCCCTCCATTCCGCCCCTTCCCTCTTCCTTCTCATTCACTTTCCCAGTCAGCACTACTCCAGATGTTAGGCACACCTTTTGGGTTTTGTCAAGTTTTGTTTATATTAGCATGGATAGAGGATTGGCTAACTAATAGAAGACGGAGAGCTAGGATAAGGGGGGCATTTTCAGGATGGCAACCTGTGGAGTGGAGTGCGACAGGGTTCAGTGCTGGGGCCACAATTATTTACGATATACCTTAATGACTTAGGTGAATGAATGTACTATCGCAAAGTTTGAGGATGACACAAAAATAGGTGGGAAGGCAAGTGGTGGGGATGACACAAAGAGTCTACAGAGGGATACAGACAGGTTAAGTGAGTGGGCAAAAACTTGGCAGATGGAATATAATGTGGGAAAATGTGAGGTTATGCACCTTGGCAGGAAGGATAAGGCAGTTGAATATTATTTACATGGAGAAGGACTGCAGAAAGCTGCAGCACAGAAGGATTTGGGGGTCCTCGTGCATGAATCACAAAAAGCTAACCTACAAGTTCTGCAGATAATAGGGAAGGCAAGTGGAATGTTGGCCTTTATTTCAAAGGGAATGGAGTATAAAAATAGGGAAGTCTTGCTAAAACTATACAAGGCACTAGTTAGACCACACCTAGAATACTGTGAACAGCTTTGGTCCCCTTATCTAAGGAAAGATATACTGGAATTGGAGGCAGTCCAGAGACGGTTCACTAGGTTGATCTGGGGTGTGTTCTTATGAGATGAGGTTGAGTAGGTTGGCCCTGTATCCATTGGAGTTTAGAAGAATGAGAGGCGACTTTATTGAAACATATAAGATTCTTAGGGGGCTTAACAGGGTAGATGCTGAGAGGTTGTTTCCCCTTGTGGGGAGTCTAGGACCAGAGGGCATAATCTCAGAGTAAGGGATTGCACATATGAGATAGAGATGAGGAAAGATTTCTTCTGTCAGAGGGTAGTGAATCTGTGGAATTTTATATCAGAGGGCTAAGGGGGTTTATTACATCTACTCAAGACTGAGATAGATAGATTTTTAATCAGTAAGGGCGTCAAGGTTTATGGAGGCAAGACAGGAAAGTGGAGTTGGGGATTATTTGCTCAGACATGATCTCATTGAATACCAAAGCAAACTCGATGGGCCGAATGGCCTACTTCTGCTCCTCTGTCTTATGGTCTCATGGAAAATGGTAGACTGTGGTTTGCAGCTCCACAAAGCAATATTACAAATTCCAACAGCTTGGGGTGGGGGAGGAGGGGTGTCATGTGATATGAATCCCGCTTCTCCACTTGGGTTTGCACAAAAGATGTATATTCCTTTGTCTGGATCCTTGTGATGGATAATGTTTCAACCATTAATAATTTCAAGAGAAGTTTCAGGGGTCCTTTGTCCTCACAGACTGGTCATCTCCGTTGGCTGGTCTTGGCCTTAGGAATGTAAGTGGCTTTGGTACAATTTCCTTGGATTTGATCTCTGCAGTCACAGGAGTCATTTGCACCTCTGAAAGATAACAAGGTGGCAGCTGTTCTGAAGGCCAGGAAGTTCCTTGTGTTTGAGTCACAGCCAGTCATGACTTCAGTCATTTTAAAGCCATTGTCCAGATATAATTTTTTTTATAAATTAGCCAGGATGATATATAATATGTATACATACAATATATAATAGACATATATTATACTATATATATGATGACTGGTTTTACTCACAGTGCTGTAGGCAGGGCCTGTCCAAGTTTTACCCAAGGTCAGCGGCAAACTTGCAACCACGTGAGGATGGAGCCAGATTGAGGGATTTCACAGCATCCAAACCGCAAAAGCCAAGCTGCTTTAGGCTGTGTCATCGTTTCTCAGGCATAGCGTCCAAAATTCTCACGGTCATCGGGGGACTTGTGACTGCCTTAGAATTCCTTCAAACTCGACGATTAACACTTGGAGTTCCTTCAAATGATGCTTTGAACCAGACGCACGGCAGGTTCAATACAACAAAAGCTTTTCAATTGCAGGTGCCTAAAAGATTAAAGTTCAACACAATCCTTTTCCCTTCACTCGGTGAGAGAATTAGAAACCTAATATTCCCCCTCCTGAGGGATAAAATGGACAGAATTCCTCATAGTTCCAGCAATGGAAATTGAGTGATCAGCTTTGCACCTCTTATATTGAAATAGAAACACAGAAACTAGGAGCAGGATTAGGCCGTTCGGCCCTTCGAGCCTGCTCCGCTATTCGTTATGATCATGACTGATCATCCAACTCAATAGCCTGCTCCCGCTTTCTCCCCATATCCTTTGATCCCTTTCGCCCCAAGTTTGGCCTCAGCTACTTTATGTGGTAGTGAATTCCACAGGCTCAACACTCTCTGGGTGAAGACATTTCTCCTCATCTCAGTCCTAAATGGTCTACCTCATATCCTCAGACTGTGACCCCCGGATTTGGACTCCCCCAACATCGGGAACATCCTTCCTGTATCTACCCTGTCTAGTTCTGTTAGAATTTTATAGGTTTCTATGAGACCCCCCCCCCTCATTCTTCTGAACTCCAGCGAATATAATCCTAACCGACTGAATCTCTCCTCATATGTCAGCCCCACCATCCCAGGAATCAGTCGGGTAAACCTTCGCTGCACTCCCTCTATAGCAAGAACATCCTTCCTCAGATAAGGAGACCAAAACTGCACGCAATATTCCAGGTGTGGTCTCACCAATCCCTGTATAATTGCAGCAAGACATCCCTGCTCCTGTACTCGAATCCTCTCCCTATGAAGGCCAGCATACCAAATGTGATTGGATTGTTGGTAATAATGAAGAACAGTCAATCATCACTTCAATACTGATCATTACCATTCTCAACTGACTATTGAAAAACATAACTCATGTAGGAGCCAAAGTTATGTCCCAGAGCTAAGACCTCGCTCTATTAGGTTTCTAATTCTCTCACCGAGTGAAGGGAAAAGGATTGTGTTGAACTTTAATCTTTTAGGCACCTGCAATTGAAAAGCTTTTGTTGTATTTAATCTGCCGTGCGTCTGGTTCAAAGCATCATTTGAAGGAACTCCAAGTGTTAATCGTCGAGTTTGAAGGAATTCTAAGGCAGTCACAAGTCCCCCGACGACTGTGAGAATTTTGGACGCTATGCCTGAGAAACGATGACACAGCCTAAAGCAGCTTGGCTTTTGCGTTTTGGATGCTGTGAAATCCCTCAATCTGGCTCCATCCTCACGTGGTTGCGAGTTTGCCGCTGACCCTGGGTAAAACTTGGACAGGGCCTGCCTACAGCACTGTGAGTAAAACCACATCAATCAAAATGAAGCTGTTTCACTGAAATACAGGAGTTGAAGTGCTCGAGAACGAGAGCAAGAACGTGCTTTTCTGTAGCAATTTTCATGACCATGGAATGGCTCAAAGCACCCTACAGCCAAAGAGGAACTGTGAAACGCAGTCACTTTCCCAATGCAGGAAATGCAGCAGCCGATTTGCGCACAGCAAGATCCCACCAATAGCAGCATATTAATGATGCTGGTCGAGGGCTTAATTCTGGCCAGGACACTGGGGGTAACACCCCCCCCCCCCCCCGCTCTTCTTTAAAATAGTGCCATGTGATCTTTCACAGTCACCTTTCAGGAGGATACTGACGTTAGTTAGCAGTCTTTTCCAAACTCGGTCAGCACCGAGAGCTGTTCCTGTTGTTTCCCTCAGCGCTACACCAGGAGTGCCGACAGAGGTTGTGCTTTCATGACCACGCATCCAAGATCCTCTGCCTCAAGGTAAAAGTGCTGCTCACTGTGCCACAGCAAACAAAACTAATCTTAACCTTCGACTAACGTAAGAGAAACAAAAGATAATTCTTTGTTTATAATTAGCTACATCTCTACACTTCAAAAAGTGCTTCATTAGCTGAGAAACACTTTGCGCCAGCTTATAGTTGTTGAAATTGTGCTAATTTGTAAAAATAACAACATTGTCTAAACAGAGAGATTCAGTCCGATAATTGTCTGTCTAAAAGCAAAATGCCGTGGATGCTGGTAATCTGAAATAAAAACAGAAAATACCAGCATGGCAGCATCTGTGGAAAGAGAAAAACATAGGCCGGAAATTCACCTTGGCTTGCTGCATTGTTCCAGGGAAGCCCAACGCAAACTGGAGGAACAGCACCTCATCTTCCGACTAGGCACTTTACAGCCTTCCGGACTGAATATTGAGTTCAACAACTTTAGATCATGAACTCCCTCCTCCATCCCCACCCCCTTTCTGTTTCTTCCCCTTTCCTTTGTGTTTTTTCCAATAATTTATATAGATTTTTCTTTTCCCACCTATTTCCATTATTTTTAAAGTATTTCCACCCATTGTTTATCTCTACCTTTTATGCCCTTTTAGTATAATTTCATCCCACCCCCACTAGGGCTATCTGTACCTTGTCTGTCCTGCTTTCTACTCTTAATTAGCACATTCCTTTAGATAATATCACCACCTTCAACACCTCTTTGTTCTTTTGTCTGTGACATCTTTTGGCTATCTCCTCCTATCACTGGCTGCTTGTCCCAACAACCCTTCCCCCCCCCCCAACCTTAAACCAGCTTATATTTCACCCCTTTCCTATTTTTACTCAGTTCTGTCGAAGGGTCATGAGGACTCGAAACGTCAACTGTGCTCTTCTCCGCCGATGCTGCCAGACCTGCTGAGTTTTTCCAGGTATTTCTGTTTCTGTTTTTGTTCCGGAAATTCCCAGCCCCTCACGCCGGCAGGATATGCCGGTCCCCACCGATGCGAGTGGAGATTTCAGTGGCTCTCCGGCCTTGGGAGAACTCCGGCCACAGAGTAAATGATTCAGTCCCGCGGTGTTTCACCACAAGGAACGGCTGGAGAGAGGTACTTTCGTCTCTTTTAATAAGCCTCTGGGGCTCAGCAGACAGCAAACAGCAGCGAGGATCGAGTAATTGGTGACTGGGGTAAAACGAAAGGCAAAACAAAAAAAAAAAACTGCAGATGCTGCGAAGCCTGAAAATAAAAACAGAAAGCGGCGGAAAAAGGTCAGCAGGTGTGTCAGCGTCTGTGGAGAGGGAAACAGAGTGAACGGCCGGAACGTTCCGGCCCCATCGAGGCTGTAAAATGTGTCTAGCCGTTCTAAACTTCATTGACTTCAGCGGGACCGGAAAATCCCACCGTCGTAAAATTCCACCTGACGTTTGCAGTCAGACTTGAAGAAGAGTCGATTGGGAGCCGATGTTAACTCCGATTCTCTCTCCACAGATGCTGTCAGGCTAGCTGAGCTTTACCAGTGCTCTCGGTTTTTATTTATAATTAGTAATTGGAACCAACTCTCAATTATGACTAGACAGTTCCGGTCTAACTCCTCAGGTGGGCTACCGATTAGTCCCATATCCCGCCGTTCTATTCCCATAGCCCCTGCGAGCTTTTCAAAAACGGAACTATAGAATGGTACAGCACAGAAGGAGACCATTCAGCCCATCAAGCCTGTGCTGGCTCTTTGGCAGAGCTATTCAATTAGACCGACTCTCAGAGCCTTGCAATCTTGCCCCTTCCTAGTGTTTATCCGATTCTCTTTTGACCTTCACTATTGAATCTGCCTGCATTGCCCTATCAAGCAGCACATTCCAGATCTTAATAACTCGCTGTGTAAAAAAAAAAAAATTCTCCTTACCTCGGGACGTTTTGCCAATTACCTTAAATTTATGTCCTCTGCTTCCTAACCCTCCTGCCAGTGGAAACAGTTTCTCTTTATTTACTCTATCAGGATCCTTCAGTTTAAGTCCAGAACTAGGAGGCCCTGCTTTAAAATTAGGGGTCGCCCTTTTAGGACAGAGATGAGGAGAATTGTTTTCTCTCCGAGGGCTGTGCGACTTTGGAATTCTCTACCTCAGAAGGCGATGGAGGCGGAGACACTGAATATTTTTAAGGCAGAGGTAGATAGATTCTTGTTAGGCAAAGGGATCAAAGGTTATCGGGGTTAGATGGGAATGTGGAATTCAGAACACAAACAGAACGGCCATGATCTTATTGAATGGTGGAGCAGGCTCAAGGGGTCGAATGGCCTACTCCTGCTCCTATTTTGTATGTTTGTAATTTGGGACACCTCTATTAAATTCCCTGTTAACCTGCTCTGCTCTAAGGACTCAGAAGTCATTGCCTACAAGGGTGGCAAAAGCAGAGACAATCAATGGTTTCAAAGGGAAATTCGATGGTCATTTAAAGGAAATAAACTTGCAGGGCCACGGGGATGGAACAAAAGAGTGGGGCTGACTGGATTGCTCTACAGAGAGCTGACATGGAATCAATGGGCCAAATGGCCTCCTTCTGTGCCCTAAATGACTATGAGAAGAACAATCCCAGTTTCTCCACATGACTGACGTCCCTCGTCCCTGGTACCATTCTAGTAAATCTCCTCTGCACTTTCCAAGGCCTTGACATCCTTCCTGAAGTGTGGAGTCCAGATTTGGCCACAATAGTCAAACTGAGACGGAAGTTGCGTTCATAATGCGGCCAAACAGGTTGATTATCAGCCTGTGAATCCTCCCAATAAGCCTGATGGCAGGCGGTAAGAGTGGGAGAGTTTCCTGGTCAACCATACAGCAGAAGGCAATGGCAAACCACTGCAGTACTTTACCCAGCAGAATCATGGACCAATCCAATGGACGTCCATGGTCGCCAACACCCTCATAGGACATGGAACCTGGAGGAGGAGGAGTCAAACAGAGACTTATCCAGTAATTATAAAGGTTTAATTTACCTTCCTTGGCTTTGTACTCTGCTTCTATAAATTAAATCAAGAATCCGGCGTGCTTTCCTATTTTTTAAAAAAAACAACCTTAACAACTTGTCCTGCCACCTTCCAATATTTGTGTGTCTGAATCACCAGGTCTCTATGACCCTACAGCCTATTAAAAATAGGACCAACTAGTTAACACGGCCCCTCTCCCCGCATTCTTCCAAAGTGCATCAATTCACACTCCATGTTAAATTTCATATGTTTTTCTGAGTTTGGAAAGGCTGGGGATATTTGTAAAGATTTGGGTGATGTAAGCACCAGAGAGCACAGTGGTGCCATATACCTAACAGCCTCCTCAGACTAAATTGACTGTAAACGCATAGCTTAGAATCGTGTCCAAAATAAACGGAAAAAGTCATTGCCCTTTGAGCAATATAAATATTTGGAAAAAGACTGATTCTGCCTCGGGTCTATTGATTCCAAAAGACCTTTTCCTTTGAGCTATAATTACAGATTCTTCCTATTAAACATATCCCTGATTTTAATTGTCTAGCGATAACGTAAAAAACAAGATTAAATCTTCTATTATCAGCCATTACTCCAATTGGAGGAAAGACACTTCTAACCAAAGAAAGTGAAAGCCCATCATCACAATCACAGAATCACAAGCATGCGTACAATGCAGCCAAGACACTCGGTGTAATGAACAATGCAGTTTGGTAAAGGCTGAGTTACTTTTTAACAATCCCAGCAGGAAACTTTAAACAACTGTCATAACCTATATTTTTAAGTGGTATGTTTGAGATGCAGCTCTAAATTCAGGAATAAGACCACCCGTTCTCAAGAGGTTTTATATTAAGCTAAATTAAACATTTTGTTAATTTACACAAGTTAAATATATACACATGGCTACAAATGACTATGATCATAACTTTTAACAAATTCCCAAACTAATCTCCATTAAAGCAACAGCAACTCATAGACTTAACCAGACGCCAGGCAAAGTATTTTCACCTTACGAATTCAAAATTAGGTTCTTTTCACTTTGGTTCCTGTGAAGGCAGTTGGAGGCTTGCAGCTGCCTTTTGACCTCACATTGCCTCTGCTCTTCACACACAAAATGGTTGTCTTGTTAAATCTAGCACAGCCCATTAAATGTAAATTCTCATTGTATCACCAGCCCCTTCTAACTATAAAACCCCTTTCATAGCACAAATTTTATTAGCAATATAAACATATTGCTTGGTCTCTGCTAGCTAGGTGCCAGAATTCAGCCCACTTCTTGAATGCTCTGTTCAAAAAATGCAAACGCACTCTATTTCTCTTACATCTCAAAATTAGTGCACATCAAAGCACCCAGACTAGCTGGCTTTAATCCAGTTAAGACGCACCCACAGACTAAACCTCTATTTTAGAAAGAAAAATATTTTCCAATAATATTATATACATTAATAGCTTCATGACACTTGGTATCTCTTGTTAATGTAGGCCATGTGTTGGGGGTAGCACTGCCTTGCCTCAGAGTCAGAAGGTCTTGGATCAAGTCCCTCTCCAGAGGATCAAGTGCAACATCTAGGCTGACACTCCCTATGCAGTACTGAGGGAGAGCTGCACTGTCAGAGATGATGTCTTTCGGATGAGATAATACACCGAGACTGCATCTACACTCTCGGATGGATATCAAAGATCCCATGGTACTATTTGAAAAAGAGCAAAGTAGTTCCCCAATGTCCTGGCCTATTACTTACCACCCAAACAACATCACTAAAACAGATTGTCTGGCCATTATCGCACTGCTGTTTGCAGGAGCTTGCTGCGCACAAATTGGCTGCAGAGTTTCCTACATTACAAGAGTGACTGCACTTCAAAAGTAGTTAAATTTGACTGTAAAGTATTTTTGGATGGCCTAATGTTGTAAATGGCACTTTAGAAAGAAAAACTCGTGTTTATCAGTACTAAAGAAAGATTTAAATGGGCGATCTGAAGGCAATTCATAGTGAGTCAGCAAATGGAAATTGGGATGAGAGTTGCTCACAGCAGGTCATTTATCTGAAACATGAGGAGTGTGAGCCAAAAATGGCTCTTTGCCTCTTACTTTGTTTACAATTATGTAACTGGACAAGGGAGACCAAATTAAAGACTAACATAGACTAACATGGTATTTATTGGATAACGATAGACTATTCTGGGATAAATATTTGATCCAGTGCTATGAGTAACAACCAGTAAAAAGGCAACATATATTAAAAGAAGCATGCTTCTTGGCCATATTTTTATAAACAATTTATGAAAATTATCTCTCCTTTCCTTTGTGCTGTGTACTATTTTGCCAAGATGATTAGACAAGGAGCTTTTCAGTTTCTTCTTATGCTCAACTCAACCGCCAGACACAATGGAGACCTCAACTAATGAAGGTTCCTACCTGGAGGTTGAACGAGGAAGTTGCAGGAAAACTGCTCCCTGATCCTACATGAAAACCGCATGTCTCTGCCAGCTGTTTCTTCCTCGTTCTCCCTTCACCCACTCCTTCACCCCCTGATTGCCACCTGACCCCTCAAACCACACCCCCACCCCAAAATGATCACAGCACCCCGCCCCCCCCCCACCTCCCCTTCTGCTTTAAGCACTTACCATGAAAAGTTGTGCCAAAGGTTAGTGAGCAACGAGAAGAGCAAACCATGCACTCACTTCATTTCTAGAGTGATAAATTGAAGGGAGGTTATGCGAAACCTGTATCAACCCTTGGCTAGATCACATTGGGCAGAATTTCAGCCCCCCCCCGCCCCCCCCACCACACTGGGGGGGGGCAGGGGATGCTGATGGGCTGGTGCGTGTGAGCGCACATCCGATCAGCACCCCCATTCGAAGGCACGGTGCCATTTTACATGGGCGGGGCCAATTAAGACCCGCCCAGTGTGACGTCCGCGGGGAAGTGCTATGCGCTCCCTGTGTGGGGTGGGGGGAGGGATTCCCTAAAATCAAGAGTGCACTCTTTTGTGTATGCGCACGAAGGAGAGCACATCTCCCTGAGGCTAAGTGCAGCCTCAGGGAGATTGGCACTACTTTCAACAATATTAAAAATGGAAAAAAATAATTTCCCTTAAATGTCCCCACATGTGACAATGTCACATGAGATGGGACATGTTCATAATTTCCATAAGAACTTTATTAAGCATTTTAAAACCCTACATGAAAACTCATCCCGCCGGTGAATGAGGTGTCATGTTTTCTCTATTTCCCGCTGGGGCTCCTGGCCTGTCCACTGACCTTAAGGTTGGACGGGCATGTCCTTTAATTGTTTTCATGATCCTGTCAATGGCCTCAATTGGCCATTGACAGGTCGGCGGGCCCCCAGCTGATTTTGCTGTGCCCCCGCCTTCCTGAAAATTTAAATGGGGCAGAATGACATCTGGAATTCCGTCCAACATCATCCCGTGTCATTTTATGCATCGGCTAGCGGACCCCGCCCCCTACTCACTGACGGTAAAATCCTGCCCAAGGTGTGCAGTCAGGTTGCCAGATTATTAACAGAGATATGGAGGACCTGGAGAGGGTTCAGAGAAGATTGAAAAGAATGTGTGGGTATAAATATCAGGAAAGGATTGACAGGCTGGATCTCTTTTGTCTTGAAAAAAGAACGCTGAGCGTTGACCTAATAGGGACCTTTATAATGATGAAAGCTTTTGGTAGAGTGGATACAGAGAGAATGTTCCCTCATTCCTCTAGAGGCTGTCAATATAAGCAAGTCACCAAAAAATCCAATAGGGAATTCAGAAAGAACGCCTTCACCCAGTGAGCGGTGAGAATGTGGAACTCGCTATGACCGGGAGTGGTTGAAGCCAATAGTATAGATGTACTTAAGGGGAAACTAGATACACATATGAGGTAGGAGGGAACAGAGAGTTACGATGGTAAATTTAAATGAGAAAAGATTGGAGGAGGATTGGCTGTAGCATAAACACCAGCATGCACTAGTTGGGCCGAAAGACCTGTCTCTGTGCTGTGTATCCTATGTAATCCCTGGTACCCGAAATTTGAATGATCTACCTGGGATTGCCCAGGAAGTGTCATTTAAATGAGGCCCAATATCAGGTGTTCCCTGTGCCTGTCCGTTCTGGGACTGGGGTCGCTGCCTGCACGCAATTGGGCCATCAAATATCTAGACCAACAAAGACAAATACCTGGACCACAATGCAATAATCTAAAGATCAATTCCTGTGAAGGTGGATCATTATACAAGTGCACCCCAAAACCAATTCCTATCACACCATCCAGGAGATGAGGCACAACATATCAGTAAACAGACAAAGACCAGAAATATTACACTGAATTTACAGCACGGAAGTGGGTCATTCAGCCCAGTCAATGCTGGTATTTATGCTCCACATGAGCCTCTACCCATTCTTCACCTTACCCTATCATCATATCCTTCCATTCCTCTCTCCGCCATGATCTAGCCTCAATTCCCCCCTGTGTTTGTGTGTTCCACAACTTCATCAGCCTGGGTAATGCGTTTTCTCCTGAATTCCTGGTAGAATATGCTACTGACGTATTACAGTGTTTCTTTGTTCGATTTAGATAGATGAAATCTTAATGGTCTTTTGGGTGAACTGGTGAGGCCAAATCCAACAGCATCACATAGTTTGGTAAAACCCCACACTGCGATAACATAAACATCTTGAAAATATTGTTTAAAAATCTAATACTCACTGGCCTGGAACCAGAGCTGCAGTGGAGGGAGCGCATGGGCTTTGTGAAATTGCTAGGGTTCCAGGCAGGATTCTCTGGTGTGGTAAAGGGTTACTCTGCAGGAGAGGCCAAGTAGAAAAGAAAGACTTTCTTTAACCAGGGCAACACTGCTGCACTAAAATCAATTGAGCTCAGGAATCAAACAGCCCTTTTCATTAGAAGTTCTAGAATTAAAAGCTTATTTAATGTATTTCCAGGAGCTTTTCCATGTTTCCAATTTTTTTCAATGAATGCATTCAACGTTGACAGTAAGGCTGTCTTATAAATGTAGAGTCTGGGTCCAACCGGCAGCCCTAGGCAGCTGGTGGTTCCTGGGTCACAGGCTGGATGTGATTTTGGTTTCTTCATGCAGGTTTGGTTGCCGGGGGGGGGGGGGGGGGTGTGAAGCTCAAGTGTAGATTGACTCAGTGTCACTCCTGCCAAAACTCTGCTGTAAATCACAGGCACGCTGACATTGCAGAATGACAACAGAGAAGCTTCTGAATTTCAGTCTCTGGATGTAAATACCTCTCTCTCCCTCTCTCCATGTAGGGCTCTCTGGATTTTGTCTGAAGATTATTATCTACAGTCACCATTAATCCATCTAAGACTTGTCCAGATAAAAACAAAAAACTGCGGATGCTGGAAATCCAAAACAAAAACAGAATTACCTGGAAAAACTCAGCAGGTCTGGCAGCATCGGCGGAGAAGAAAAGAGTTGACGTTTCGAGTCCTCATGACCCTTCAGACTTGACCAGGTTCAGCAATAATTGTGAAATTTGGGTGGAGTTCAAAGCTGCACTGGCACAAGGAGTGAACATCCCATGGCTTGTCAAATCGTTGGCAGCAGTTGCCTTGCTTTTCCCATTTTTTGTACACAAATAAGCACAAGCCTGTTACTATGTCTTGCTTATACCTTTTTCCTAGGTACAGACTTTTGTACACAGTGGCTTAGATTGAAATGGTGGCAGTCACTTTGTTGTGGAGTCATCGCTAAGTGTAGCCTTGAGGAACATTGGTCCTGGCTTCAACTCTCAGATTGTGTTGAGTTGACGGAGGTGACTACTTGAAGTTCCTTATAGTTGACCTGAGTGTCTCTTGGTGGTTGCGGTAGAGGGAGGAAGGGGATTAGTGGTGGCGGGCAGGGAGGTTGGTGACCCCCTACTGGACAGTGAGGAAGTGTGTGGACTCTGGCTGATACCAAACTGGGCTCAGCTGCTAGGGTGATTACGCTGTTCACACTCATGCAAAAGAGCATAGTTGGCTTAGTGAGGTAAAAGTGGGGCCCGTTTCCTCCGCTGGTTGGAACTTGATGGATACAGAGGCCCAGAAGATTTTTTAATTCATTTATGGGATGTGGACACCATTGGCTAGGCCAGCATTTATTGCCCATCCCTAGTTGCCCGTGAGAAGGTGGTGATGAGCTGCCTTCTTGAACCGCTGCAGTCCATGTGGTGTAGGTACACCCAGAGTGCTGTTAGGGAGGGAGTTCCAGGATTTTGACCCAGCGACAGTGAAGGAATGGTGATCTGTTTCTAAGTCAGGATGGTGAGTGACTTGGAGGAGAATTTCCAGGCGGTGGTGTTCCCACATGTCTGCTGCCCTTGTCCTTCTAGATGGTAGTGGTCGTGGGTTTGGAAGGTGCTGTCTAAGGAGCCTTGGTGGATTCGCGCAGTGCATCTTGTAGATGGTACACACTTCTGCTACTGTGCATCAGTGGTGGAGAGATTGAACATTTGAGAATGGGGTGGTAGTCAAGAGGACTGCTTTGTCCTGGATGGCGTCCAGCTTCTTGAGATCCACTATGTTTGTCTATTACACGTGTTTAAATGATTTGGGAAGAAATTGAAACTTAGTTGTAATCCTCACAGCTGCACCCGAAGGTCAGGGATTTCCTGGCTGCTGTTCAAGAGCCAAAGTCAGAAGGTTCCAATTATCTTTGTCCAAATCGTTTCTTAGAACGTGAGCAGCACAGACATTTATGTCCATCCCAGTTGCCCTTAGAGGACATGATAGGCATGGTGATAGTGGGAAATTTTGAGGTGCAGGAGCTCTAAGAAAATGTGTTGGCCATATCATTTCTAAACCTATTATTACATTGTTTCCACTGCATTAATCATTTGAGTCCCCACATGTCAGTAAAACTCTGGTTTTTAAATGAAAAATATTAGCATCTATAGGCATTTTAATTTGAACCATGTGGTCTTTAGCATAGCTAGAATTTCATTATGCAACAGTTTAATTATGTAATTCAAGCTTATTAAAAACATGAATTACAGAAACTTTACTGACAGGATATGGAACCAAATTGGGTGGTGCGAAGATACAGATCAGCCATAATTTAACTGAATGGCAGAACAAGTTCAAGGGGCTGAAAGGCCTACTCTTGACCCTATGTTCCTATCTAGCTGTCAATGAATGGGTCTTGGCACATGTGTGCAAGCATTCATGCATCAAGCTCTTTATCCAGTCAATTCAAACTAGTCCAGACCTCAGCTAATGGCTCACATCATCACCTTTCCGATTAGCTACAGCACTCAAGGTGAAATATTATCAGGTCCAGGAACCTGATCGATCTTCAGTGGTTCAAACCAAGACAAGGCCGTTTATACATTTACATTTAAGGAATTAATATCTAAACCTACAAATGTATCATCTTCAATAGTGAAAACAGATATAAAATATAGATTTAGCATTTCAGCCAGATCCTACTCCTCAATCCTAACTTCTGTGCTAAATCTTTCAAAAGGCCTGTGTGGCTTTTCTGGCCTCCAACAGAACATATAAATCTTTAACATGGGATGCCAACTGATCGGTGATTTTTTTTTTCCCAATGCATTTTCGTTATTCAATTCTGGCTTTACTTAACCTCAGCGGTATCGGATATCTATATATGCAATCTGTATCTGATATCTATATATGCAATCAGTATCTGATATCTATATATGCAATCTGTATCAGATTTCTATACATGTAATCTGTATCTGATATCTATATATGCAATCTGTATCTGATTTATATACATGCAATCTGTATCGGATATCTATATAAATATATATAAATAAAAACAAAGAAAACTGCGGATGCTGGAAATCCAAAACAAAAACAGAATTACCTGGAAAAACTCAGCAGGTCTGGCAGCATCGGCGGAGAAGAAAAGAGTTGACGTTTCAAGTCCTCATGACCCTTCGACAGAACTTGATTTCGAGTCCAAGAAAGAGTTGAAATATAAGCTAGTTTAAGGTGTGTGTGTGTGTGGGGGGGGGGGGCGGAGAGACCAATCTGTATCTGATATCTATACATATAATCTGCATCTGATATCTATATATGTAATCTGTATCTGATATCTATACATGCAATCTGTGTCTGATATCTATATATGTACTCTGTATCTGATACCTATATATGTAATCTGTATCTGATATCTATATATGCAATCTGTATCTGATATCTATATATGCAATCTGTATCTGATATCTGTACATGCAATCTGTATCTGATATCTATATATGTAATCTGTATCTGATATCTATACATGCAATCTCTATCTGATATCAATACATGCAATCTGTATCTGATATCTATATATGTGATCTGTACCTGATACCCACACTTGCAATCTGTATCTGGTATCTTAACATGTAATCTGTATCTGATACCCATTCTTGCAATCTGTAAATGATATTTATACATGCAATCTGTATCTGATATCTATACATGCAATCTGTATCTGATATCTATACATGTAATCTGTATCTGATACCCATAAATGCAATCTGTATCTGATACCCATACATGCAATCTGTATCTGATATCTATACATGTAATCTGTATCTGATACCCATACATGCAATCTGTATCTGATACCCATACATGCAATCTGTATCTGATATCTATACATGTAATCTGCATCTGATACTCATATATGCAATCTGTATCTGATATCTAAACATGTACTCTGTATCTGATACCCATACATGCTATCCGTATCTGATATCTATACATGCAATCTGTATCTGATTTCTATACATGTAATCTGTATCTGATATATATACATGCAATCTGTATCTCATATCTATATATGTAATCTGTATCTGATATCTATATATGCAATCTGTATCTGATATCTATATATGTGATCTGCACCTGATACCCATTCTTGCAATCTGTATCTGATATCTATACATGTAATCCATATCTGATACCCATACATGCAATCTGTATCTGATATCTATACATGCAATCTGTATTTGATATCTATATATGCAATCTGTATCTGCTATCTATACATGTAATCTGTATCTGATATCTATACATGGAATCTGTATCTGATATCCATACATGCAATCTGTATCTGATATTTATACATGCAATCTATATCTGATATCTATACATGTAATTTGTATCTGATACCCATACATACAATCTGTATCTGATACCCATACATGTAATCTGTATCTGATACCCATATATGCAATCTGTATCTGATATCTATACATGTAATCTGTAACTGATACCCATTCTTGCAATCTGTATCTGATATCTATACATGCAACCTGTATCTGATATCTATATATGCAATCTGTACCTGATATCTATACATGCAATCTGTATCTGATACCCGTACATGAAATCTGTATCAGATACCCATACATACAATCTGTATCTGATATCTATATGTGCAATCTGTATCTGATATCTATATATGCAATCTGTATCGGATATCTATACATGCAATCTGTATCTGATATTTATATATGCAATCTGTATGTGATACCCATTCTTGCAATCTGTATCTGATATCTATATATGTGATCTGTACCTGACACCCATTCTTGCAAAGACAAAACAAAACTGCGGATGCTGGAAATCCAAAACAAAAACAGAATTACCTGGAAAAACTCAGCAGGTCTGGCAGCATCGGCAGAGAAGAAAAGAGTTGACGTTTCGAGTCCTCATGACCCTTCGACAGAACTTGATTTCGAGTCCAAGAAAGAGTTGAAATATAAGCTGGTTTAAGGTGTGTGTGTGGGGGGCGGAGAGATAGAGAGAGAGAGAGGTGCTTGTGTAGACAAACAAGCAGTGATAGAAGCAGATCATCAAAAGATGTCAGTGACAATGGTACAAAAGAACACATAGGTGTTAAAGTTAAAGTTGGTGATATTATCTAAACGAATGTGCTAATTAAGAATGGATGGTAGGGCACTCAAGGTACAGCTCTAGTGGGGGTGGGGGGAGCATAAAAGATTTTAAAATATTTAAAAATAATGGAAATAGGTGGGAAAAGAAAAGTCTATATAATTTATAGGGAAAAAAAAGGGAAAAAGGGGGAAACAGAAAGGGGGTGGGGATGGGGGAGGGAGCTCACGACCTAAAGTTGTTGAATTCAATATTCAGTCTGGAAGGCTGTAAGGTGCCTAGTCGGAAGATGAGGTGTTGTTCCTCCAGTTTGCGTTGGGCTTCACTGGAACAATGCAGCAAGCCAAGGACAGACATGTGGGCAAGAGAGCAGGGTGGAGTGTTAAAATGGCAAGCGACAGGGAGGTTTGGGTCATTCTTGCGGACAGACCGCAGGTGTTCTGCAAAGCGGTCGCCCAGTTTACGTTTGGTCTCTCCAATGTAGAGGAGACCACATTGGGAACAACGAATGCAGTAGACTAAGTTGGGGGAAATGCAAGTGAAATGCTGCTTCACTTGAAAGGAGTGTTTGGGCCCTTGGACGGTGAGGAGAGAGGAAGTGAAGGGGCAGGTGTTACATCTTTTGCGTGGGCATGGGGTGGTGCCATAGGAGGGGGTTGAGGAGTAGGGGGTGATGGAGGAGTGGACCAGGGTGTCCCGGAGGGAGCGATCCCTACGGAATGCCGATAAGGGGGGTGAAGGGAAGATGTGTTTGGTGGTGGCATCATGCTGGAGTTGGCGGAAATAGCGGAGGATGATCCTTTGAATGCGGAGGCTGGTGGGGTGATAAGTGAGGACAAGGGGGACCCTATCATGTTTCTGGGAGGGAGGAGAAGGCGTGAGGGCGGATGCGCGGGACACGGTTGAGGGCCCTGTCAACGACCGTGGGTGGAAAACCTCGGTTAAGGAAGAAGGAGGACATGTCAGAGGAACCGTTTTTGAAGGTAGCATCATCGGAACAGATGCGACGAAGGCGAAGGAACTGGGAGAATGGGATGGAGTCCTTACAGGAAGCGGGGTGTGAGGAGCTGTAGTCGAGGTAGCTGTGGGAGTCGGTGGGTTTGTAATGGATATTGGTGGACAGTCTATCACCAGAGATTGAGACAGAGAGGTCAAGGAAGGGAAGGGAAGTGTCAGAGATGGACCACGTGAAAATGATGGAGGGGTGGAGATTGGAAGCAAAATTAATAAATTTTTACAAGTCCCGACGAGAGCATGAAGCGGCACCGAAGTAATCATCGATGTACCGGAGAAAAAGTTGTGGAAGGGGGCCGGAGTAGGACTGCAACAAGGAATGTTCCACATACCCCATAAAGAGACAGGCATAGCTGGAGCCCATGCGGGTACCCATAGCCACACCTTTTATTTGGAGAAAGTGAGAGGAGTTGAAGGAGAAATTGTTCAACGTGAGAACAAGTTCAGCCAGACGGAGGAGAGTAGTGGTGGATGGGGATTGTTCGGGCCTCTGTTCGAGGAAGAAGCTAAGGGCCCTCAGACCATCCTGGTGGGGGATGGAGGTATCTCCTACCCAAAATCCACAAACAG
Source organism: Isurus oxyrinchus (assembly GCA_026770705.1). Classification (NCBI taxonomy): domain Eukaryota; kingdom Metazoa; phylum Chordata; class Chondrichthyes; order Lamniformes; family Lamnidae; genus Isurus; species Isurus oxyrinchus. The sequence continues at coordinate 25,278,572 of JANJGN010000029.1, forward strand.
AACTGCCCCGGTAGACCGATCATCTCAGCTTGCTCCTGCCCCACAGAACTCATCTCTCGTTATCTTGACTCCCTTCTCTCTCCCCTTGTCCAGTCCCTTCCCACCTAAATCTGTGATTCCTCTGACACCTTACGTCACATCAACAATTTCCAGTTCCCTGGCTCCAACCGCTTCCTCTTCACCATGGACGTCCAATCCCTCTACACCTCCATCCCCCACGTCAACTCTTTTCTTCTCCGCCGATGCTGCCAGACCTGCTGAGCTTTTCCAGGTAATTCTGTTTTTGTTACCCATTCTTGCAATCTGTATCTGAAATCTATACATGTAATCAGTACCTGATACCCATTCTTGCAATCTGTAACTGATATTTATACATGCAATCTGTATCTGATACCCATACATGCAATCTGTATCTGATATCTATATATGCAATCTGTATCTGATACCCATACATGCAATCTGTGTCTGATAGTTATACATGCAATCTGTATCTGATATCTATACATGTAATCTGTATCTGATATCTATAGATGTAATCTGCATCTGATATCTATATATGCAATCTGTATCTGATATCTATACATGCAATCTGTATCTGATACCCATACATGCAGTCTGTATCTCATACCTATACATGCAATCTGTATCTTATAACTATACAGGTAATCTGTATCTGATATCTATATATGCAATCTGTATCTGATATCTATACATGCAATCTGTATCTGATATCTACACATGTAATCGGTATCTGATTTATATACATGCAATCTGTATCTGCTATCTATACATGTAATCTGTATCTGCTATCTCTACATGCAATCTGTATCTGATATCTATACATGTAATCTGTATCTGATATCTATACATGTAATCTGTATCTGATATCTATGCATGTAATCTCTATCTGCTATCTATACATGCAATCTGTATCTGATATCTATACATGCAATCTGTATCTGATATCTATACATGTAATCTGTATCTGATATCTATGCATGCAATCTGTATCTGATATCTATACATGCAATCTGTATCTGATAGCTATACATGTAATCTGTATCTGATATCTATACATGTAATCTGTATCTGATATCTATACATGCAATCTGTATCTGATATCTATACATGTAATCTGTATCTGATATCCATACATGCAATCTGTATCTGATATCTATACATGTAATCGGTATCTGATATCCATACATGTAATCTGTATCTGATATCCATATATGCAATCTGTATCTGATATCTATACATGCAATCTGTATCTGATATCTATACATGTAATCTGTATCTGATATCTATACATGCAATCTGTATCTGATATCTATACATGTAATCTGTATCTGATATCTATACATGCAATCTGTATCTGATATCTATACATGTAATCTGTATCTGATACCTATACATGTAATCTGTGTCTGATATCTATACGTGCAATCTGTATCTGATAACTGTACATGCAATCTGTATCTGATATCTATATGTGCAATCTGTATCTGATATCTATACATGTAATCTGTATCTGATATCTATACATGCAATCTCTATCTGATATCTATACATGCAATCTGTATCTGATACCCATTCTTGCAATCTGTATCTGATATCTATACATGCAATCAGTATCTGATATCTATACATGTAACATGTATCTGATATCTATACATGTAATCTGTATCTGATATCTATACATGTAATCTGTATCTGATATCTATACATGCAATCTGTATCTGATATCTATACGTGCAATCTGTATCTGATATCTATACGTGCAATCTGTATCTGATATTTATACGTGCAATCTGTATCTGATATCTATATATGTAATCTGTATCTGCTATCTATACATGCAATCTGTATCTGCTATCTATACATGCAATCTGTATCTGATATCTATATATGCAATCTGTATCTGATATCTATACATGTAATCTGTATCTGATATCTATACATGTAATCTGTATCTGATATCTATACATGTAATCAGTATCTGATATCTATATGTGCAATCTGTATCTGATATCTATACATGCAATCTGTATGTGATATCTATACATGCAATCTGTATCTCATATCTATACATGTAATCTGTATCTGATATCTATACATGCAATCTGTATCTGATACCTATACATGCAATCTGTATGTGATACCCATTATTGCAATCTGTATCTGATATCTATACTTGCAATCTGTGTCTGATATCTATACATGCAATCTGTATCGAATATCTGTACATGTAATCTGTATCTGCTATCTATACATGTAATGTGTATCTGCTATCTATACATGTAATCTGTATCCGATATCTATACATGCAATCTGTATCTGATACCCTTTCTTGCAATCTGTATCTGATATCAATACATGCAATCTGTATCTGATATCTATACATGTAATCTGTATCTGATATCTATACATGTAATCTCTATCTGATATCTATACATGCAATCTGTATCTCATATCTATACATGCAATCTGTATCTGATATCTATACGTGCAATCTGTATCTGATATCTATACTTGCAATCTGTATCTGATGTCTATACATGCAATCTGTATCTGATATCTATACATACAATCTGTATCTGCTATCTATACATGTAATCTGTATCTGATATCTATACATGCAATCTGTATCTGATATCTATTCATACAATCTGTATCTGATATCTGTACATGTAATCTGTATCTGATATCTATACATGCAATCTGTATCTGATATCTATCCGTGCAATCTGTATCTGATATCTATACGTGTAATCTGTATCTGATATCTATACGTGTAATCTGTATCTGATATCTATATATGCAATCTGTATCTGATATCTATATATGCAATCTGTATCTGATATCTATACATGCAATCTGTGTCTGATATCTATACGTGCAATCTGTATCTGATATCTATACGTGCAATCTGTATCTGATATCTATACGTGTAATTTGTATCTGATATCTATACGTGTAATCTGTATCTGATATCTATATATGCAATCTGTATCTGATATCTATATATGCAATCTGTATCTGATATCTATATATGTAATCTGTATCTGATATCTATACGTGCTACCTTGCCATTGTGTTATACTTTGTGAAATATTTATTTTTGAGGCTACTTTTCCCTATGCACCTTCCTGAATAAATTTAGATCTCAGTTCATATTCTCTCCACTTTATGAAAATGACATAACAAGTTTTTCTGACCAGATATTTAAATAATTTTATTTTTCTTCCCTGTTACTTATTTCCATCAACCAGCACACTCCAATCTCCATTTCTGAAACCTTTCCTTAAAACTGAAGCTTGAGCCCGTTCTTACAGCGTGTACCAAGTTGTCTGCAGCAGTAATTTCCAGAACCAAATGGAATCTGATGATGCGATGACAATTGATATGACTTGAGGGGTAGTTAGGACATGAAATGTTCCCACCAGGAACAGTGGCAGGGATAGAACCCATCGTACGTTTCAGATCTTGAGATTTATAAAATCGAGAAGCATGGGGGAAAGGACAACGTGGATAGTTCTTGCTGATGGGTGTGCAGTTACAATGATGGGCCGAGTGGCTTCCTTCTGTGCTGTGAAATTCTACAGTTCCCACATGGAAATTGGATATCGTTTCAGGAGCACTGCTACCGATTAAATCCATTACTTCCCAACATTTTGAGTAAGGGAGATTTTGTTTTACCTGCAGCCAAAACTAGTTTCTCCCTGCCTTCCTATCTATTCAATAAGGTCATTTCTGACCAACTATCATCGTTTGATATCATACGTTTATTTTGGGTATTATGGGTGTGCTTCAGATAGGATAAATGAAGTGATTGGCAAAGCTTCTGGGGTCTGAAGAAACTTCTATATTCCAAGAGAATTTGGCTTTACATAGCCCAAGCCTTGATCCTGCTAAAATATTTATCAGGTCGGGAAGCCTAAAGAGGTCACTGCCCTGGTGCTGAGATTCAGTAATCAAGGCCATTTCCTGACTCGCTCCCACTTGCAATAACACAAAGGAAGAAAGGGCATTAATCAAAAAGGAGAGTACATTGTTCTTTCTGGGGGAATGCAAGCTTGAAGTGGGCTGACTTGGCCTCACCTCAGTGAGGGCTTTACCTGCAGAATGTGCTTCTCTGTCTCGGTGAGCTGGTGACGCGCTCCCATATGTCACATTGTACTGCAATGGCAGCTGCTCCTTAAACACTTCTAGTAGCCGACTGCAGCGCAATGCCAGCTGCTACAGCCCACCCCCACCCCCCCACTGAGTGGAGGCCCTTGTCAGGATTGGCTCCCTCCTGAAAGACCAGGCCCGTTTCCTGGATACAAATGTGTCTCACACACACACACATACTCATTCTCTCCCCCCCACACGCACACATACACACACACAATCTCTCATTCCCACACACTCTCTCACTCACACGCACACACACTGTCTCACTCCCACACGCACACACTCTCTCACTCACACAGGCACACTCTTTCATACCCACATACACGCACACACTCTCTCACTCACATGCACACACACACTCATTCTCTGAAACACACACACACTGTCTCACTCCCACACACACACACTTGCCAGACTCAGACACACTCTCTCTCAATCACACACACATACAACACGCACACACTCTCTCATTCCCACACATACACACACTCTCTCACTCACACAGGCACACTCTTTCACACCCACATGCACACACACACTCTCATTCCCACACACACACACTCATTCTCTCCCATACACACACTCTCTCATTCCCACACACACTCACTCTCTCACTCACACACACACACTCTTTCACACCCACATGCACACACTCACTCTCTCTCTCTCACACACACACACACACATTCTGTCCCGCACACACACAGTCTCACTCCCACACACACACACACACACACACACTTATTCTCTCCCATGCACACACACACACACACTCTCATTCCCACACACACTCACTCTCTCACACACACACACACACACTCTCCTTCCCACACACACACTCTCTCTCTCTCTCACACACACACTCACTCATTCTCTCCCACACACACACACTGTCTCACTCCCACACACACACACTTGCTAGACACAGACACACTCTCTCTTTCACACACACGCACACACAGTCTCACTCATACACACACAATCTCTTACTCCCACACACACACACTCTCTCTCTCTCTCACTCCCACACACATGTTCTCTCTCTCACTCCCACACACACACTCTCTCTCTCTCACTCCCACACACACACTCTCTCTCTCACTCCCACACACACACTCTCTCTCTTACTCCCACACACACACTCTCTCTCTCACTCCCACACACACACTCTCTCTCTCTTACTCCCACACACACTCTCTCTCTCACTCCCACACACACACTCTCTCTCTCTTACTCCCACACACCCACTCACTCTCTCACTCCCACACACATTCTCTCTCTCTCACTCCCACACACACACACTCTCTCTCTCACTCCCACACACACACACTCTCTCTCTCTCTCACTCCCACACACACACACTCTCTCTCTTACTCCCACACACTCACTCACTCTCTCACTCGCACACACACACTCTCTCTCTCTTACTCCCACACACACTCTCTCTCTCACTCCCACACACACACTCTCTCTCTCTTACTCCCACACACACACTCTCTCTCTCTTACTCCCACACACCCACTCACTCTCTCACTCCCACACACATTCTCTCTCTCTCACTCCCACACACACACACTCTCTCTCTCTTACTCCCACACACACACACTCTCTCTCTCACTCCCACACACTCACTCACTCTCTCACTCCCACACACACACTCCCTCTCTCACTTCCACACACATTCTCTCTCTCTCACTCCCACACACACTCTCTCTCTCTCACTCCCACACACACACACTCTCTCTCTCTCACTCCCACACACACACTCTCTCTCTCTTACTCCCACACACTCTCTTTCTCTTATTCCCACACACATTCTCTCTCTCTCACTCCCACACACTCACTCACTCTCTCACTCCCACACACACACACTCCCTCTCTCACTTCCACACACATTCTCTCTCTTACTCCCACACACACTCTCTTTCTCTTACTCCCACACACATTCTCTCTCTCTCACTCCCACACACTCACTCATTCTCTCAGTCCCACACACACACACTCCCTCTCTCACTTCCACACGCACGCACACAGCAGTCAGCTTATTCCTCCCACGCACCCACCCCCCTCCCCGCCCTTGACCTGAGGTTCTGTTCCACAGCGTCTTACTCCTGAACCTCACAGACAGCCTCCCTTCTCCGGGGCCCGAGGCTTTCGCTCCTCCACACTCTGCTCCACGGGCCCTGGCTGGAGGTGTCACTGAGTGCTGCTCCAGTGCACTCCGACAGCACTACACCAGATGGTGGACCCGCTTGAACTGCTAGTCGTTCGGTACAACTGAGAGTCTGCTGGGAGACCTCACAGGACAATTAGGAGTCAACCACATATACGTGGGACTGGTCACGTATTCTCAATGGAACCTCTTCGATTCTGGCCAAGGGCAGCAGGGTCTCCTCTTTAAGAAGATCATGACTGAAGCAGTTGGGTTTTTATAACAATCACGTTCTTGCTTCCAGATGTTTCTTTTTAAATTGAATTCAAATTCTCAGACTACCACGGTGGGATTCAGGTCTGGATTATTAGTCTGTCGCTGGTGTTATTGATATATTCAGCAGGGCCTCAACAGGAAGAACCACTTAAAACGTTCAAAGCTTTTCAAATGTCTGGACTGTATCAGGCCTGAGAATAGACAAGATGATGCCAAGTGCAGGTTCCCTTCAACGAGCCCAAAGGAACGGAGCTAGGAAGTTGCCAAATTGAGTAAAACTACCTACGATGTCCCAAAATGTTTCACAGCCAATGAGGTCCTTTTGAAGTGTGGTCACTGTCGCACTGTAGGAAATGAGACAGCCGACTTGCGCACTGCAAGATCCCACAAGCAGCAATGTGATAACGACCAGATCACCTGTTTATATTAAAGCGATTGTCAGTTGGGGGGATATACATAATGGCCATCTCACCGGGGAAAGCTCCCCCGCTTTCTTCAAAATGGTGACATCGGAGCTTTTAGGGCCTCGAGCTTAGCGCCAGATCCAAAACGGCACCTCTGACCATGCAGCACTCCCTCAGTACTGCACCGACGTACCCGCCGAGATTAGGCGCTCAAGCGTGAACTATAACCAGCTGCTAAAACCCTGCAGCAAGAAACAGCTCGGAGGGTCTATGCAAAACACACGACGTCTGAATAAGGGAAAACATCCGTGGCAAATTATGGGGGAGGGCACGTTTACCAGGCAGTGTCTGACAATCCAAAGAATGTTTTGCAAATATTTTAGAAAGCTAATTTAAATATTCTTGGGTAAGTTCAGCGTCAGAACACTGCCAAGGGAGCACATGAGGTCAGTTAATAAATATAATTCAGTTTTGGCGCTATCGGCTCTTGGGAAGTTGTCAAGTTGATAGGAATTGCTCTAATTCGGCTGCTTATAGATCAAAGCCTGACGAACAGCCAGGGGCTTGCTGTCCTGCTCGGGTGGAGAAGCTGGCCTCTTACTGGGAGCTATTCTCCTTGTTGAGGCATCGGGCAGGATTTGGAGGTCGGTGGGCGGGCCCGAGGGTGGCTGGGAAAAGGCCCACAGCCCGCGATCGGCCAACTGAGGCCCCACCCTGGGGTGAAAAGCAGCTTCTCGCCAGTCAGGAAGGGCCGAGTGGGGAGCAGGGGGCCCAATGACGACCTGGCAGCTGGTTTAAACCCCCTGGAAGGCAGCTGCAGGAGTGATGCCCGCGTGGGATGCCCTCGATGGAGTCGCGTGCGGCTGAAGATGCCTGGCCGGGGTGGGGGGTGGGGGGGCAGGTTGAGCGGGCACTCAGCTCCCCCCCCCCACTTTTTGGGTGAGTGCCTCGCCATCCTGCTGGAGGAGGTAGCTGCCAAGGAGGGACACCCTTGTTCCCAGGGATGGGTGGAGAAGGACACGGCACCTCACCAAGAGGGCATAGGAGGAGGTGGCATGCATGACGTGGTGCGGGTGCCAGAAATGCTTCAGCGACCCTGCCGCACACAGGAAGGGTGAATGCCATGTTGGCATGGGTCAGTGTGCAGAAGCGTTAAGGTCTGGCCGTTTCCCCCCTACCCCTGTGGAGCTCAGGGGTGGTAGAGCCTGAGTGCCAGCTGTCAATGACGCCGGAGCTGGTCGAGGGGGCGAGCCCTGGCTGCTTGGACCGTGTGCCTTGCGGCTCGAGGCCCACGACTCAGATGTGCCCTGCGAGGTGTTCCTCAGCTGGGGTTGGCCAGGCTGCAATGGGGGCTGCAGGTAGAGAGTGGACTCATCCATGCTCCTCTGTCCTTTCAGGAGAAGATGAGCCATAACCAGGCAGAGAGGGTCACATACAGATGGAGCGCAGCCCAACCTCCTGCTGCTCAGCCCTTGAGCTGGAGGGTCGGCAGGCTCCACATGCAACCGGGCGTGGAGAGGTGGGGGTGCCAGACGAAAGTAAGAGCGCAGTGCACAGAGGTGAGAGTTTCGGATTGTGCGACCATTCTAGTGCAGTCTCTTCATTGATGGGAGCCTCAAACCTGGAGTCCCCATTGACCATTGAAAGACGATGGCACCATGATGCAGATCTCCATTGTCTCACCAGGGTGCCTGGCATGCACAGTGACAGTGTGATGACTCTAACTTATGACATGTCCTTGTTTTCCCTTTTAGATTCGCCAGCACGTGCTTGCTCTCTGGACCCTGGAGGACCACCCCTGACACTGGAGGACCACCCCTGACACTGGAGGACCACTGGGCTTCATTTGTACCCACATTGCACTCGCTCTCTGAAGCAGGCACCAGCACAGATACCAGCACCTCGGTGGGCATTAGATTGGCAGCTAGTATCTCGGTGCACATTGGTGAGGGCACACCTCACACTGGCTTGAGGTGCAGGCGGAGACAGAGAGTGCCCAGGGCAGTGGGAGGACTGCTGGGGACCAGGACCATGCTGGGTCCAAGGCTGATGATGAGCCTCTGGAGTCGTCCATTAGGCAGCAGATGCTGGACATCCAGCGGGAGGGTCTGGTGGAGATCCACGAGGTTAGGTGTGCCATGATCTCTGTTGTGGAGGAGTCCATGTGGAGCATGAGCACTGGGTGACCCTCATGGCCGAGCGCACTGCCTCCTCCATTGAGAGAGCGGCGACTCTCATGGAGAGGCAGCTCCAGAGACAGAATCAGGAGTTCCTGGGGCTACACTCGGACCTGCAGCCCTCACACAGGCACTGATCTCAGGTGGTCAGTCCATCCCTGGTATCCCTGCCTCCCTGGAGGTTACTGGGGTCTGGCTCCACGCCCTCAGTGTTCTCCTCACTGTGCTCCTCTTCTGACTCACTACTGAACTCATCCTCTGTGGCTGTGCAGCTGCATCAAGATCCTCTTCCTCCAGTGGGTCCCCCCTTGCCAGCATCAGTTTGTGGAGAGCACAACAAGCAAGCACTATCAGTGACACCCGCTCTGGGGTAGGGCACCCCCGAATGGTCCAGGCATCGGAAATGTATCTCAGAAGCCCTGTGGTCCTCTGTATCACCGCTGTTGTGAAGGCTTGACTCCTATTGTAACGCTGCTCTGCCTCTGTTCTTGGTGGCGGAGAGGCATCGTGAGACACCTTTCCAACAGATAGCCCTTGTCACCCAGCAGCCATCCATCCAGCCGGGATGGAGCACTGAAGAGCCTCGGCACCCAGGAGTGTCTCAGGATGTAAGTGTCATGGGAGCTGCCTGGGTACCTTGCACAGACTTGCAGGATCTGCATCCTGTGGTCACACACTATCTGCACGTTCATGGAGTGGAATCCCTTCCTGTTGACGAAGGCACTCGGCTGACCCATTGGTCACACGTGTGTGCAGTCAATAGCACCCTGGACACAGGGGAGCCCAGCAATCACTGCATAGCCTCTGGCTCACTCAGCCTGGCTGACTTCATCCATACAGTAAAGAGTAAAGGTCAGTAGCCGCCTGAACAGAGCTTTTGTCACCAGCTTGACACAACTGTGGACAGCTGATTGGGAGACTCCACAAAGATCCCCCACTGAGCTCTGGAAAGAGCCAGAGAACAAGAAGTTGAAGGCCACTGTGACCTTCAGAGCCACTGGCATGGGGTGTCCACCCAAACAGTCAGAGCTGATCTCAGGCCTGTTCATCTGACAAATGGAAGTCATGGTCTCCCCTGAGAGGCGGAGCCTCCTGCATTGCACGTCAGACATATTGAGGCAGCTGCATTGCTGCCTGTAAACCCTGGCAGCAGGATAGTGGTGTCTTCTGCGGCCCCTTCCACCTTGGACTAGCTGCTGGCCCTGCACCCCTTGTGCCTGCACCTCTCCTCCCACAGGTCCCTCCGCTGGAAGCTACATTGGGACACCTGGCCTCCCCTCCCTTCTGCTCCTCTCTTCCTCCTCAGAGGAGGTGCCGCCAGTGGAGGGCACAGTCCCCATTACCAGGGTAACAGAAGGCTGTCTGATACCTGGAAGGGTCCACAGGGTCAAAATCCTCCGGGGGCTTTTCAGATACCAAGGAATCCTGAAACACTAAGGACGAAGCCCTGAACAGAGACGAAGCTGCCAAGTTCCAGTAAGTCACCAGCAACAAACTAACTACCAAAATCCTCACTACTCACACTGATAATGCTGCTGACCCTTTTTATCCCGCCCGCGGATGAGATTTTTGTAAATGTCACCTGGCCGCCTGCCCGTTTTACCCATACAGCAAGCGCAAAATCCCCGTCGACTGGACAGTGAATGGCCTTGATTGGCCTGTTAATTAATGGCGGGTGTGGCTCCAGGCACAGGTATAGGTACAGGCACAGGCACAGGTACAGGCACAGGCACAGGTACAGGCACAGGCACAGGTACAGGCACAGGTACAAGCACAGGCACAGGTACAGGCACAGGCACAGGCACAGGCACAGGTACAGGCACAGGTACAGGTACGCGCCCTCACAGTGAAATATGACACCGGTTGGCAGTGACGCTGGACGCTCGCCTGATGGCATCGCCCACCACTTTACACCTGGTGAGGTGGTAAAATTCTGCCCATAGAATCATAGAATGGTACAGAAGGAGGCCATTCAGCCCATTGTGCCTGTGATGGCTCTTAGAAAGAGATATCCAACTGGTCCCACCCCCTCACTCTCCTCCTATAAACCCTGTTCCCCCTTCAAGTATTTATCTCATTCCATTCTGAAAATTACTACTGATGAACAGTGCATTCCAGCTCGCTGTGTAAACAGTTTATTCCTCAAGTTGTCTTTGGGTCTTTGCCCAATTAGCTTAAAATTGCCATGAATCCATCATTTGTTATCTGCACTGTTTTTCCACATTTATTAACTCCCTCTTGGGCCCAAACTTCATTTGGCTGATGGATAAATAGGAACTTATTTCCTCATTATGTGTTTAGGAGTCCTTGAAAGACATACGCATGGAGCAGACATACGTCAGTCTTTGCCAATGGCTGGGTGGACGTTCCCATTGCTGCAGTTGGGCACGACTCTGGATGGACATCTGCTACCATCACCCCCCCCCCCCCCCCACCCACCCCCCAACCCCCCCAACCCCCCAAGAGACAAGTGGCAGCTGAGTAACTACAAAAAGAGCCAGGAGCGCTGGACAGAGCGAGCTTTTCTTTTGGGGACTGAAGAGGAAGCCGGTTGAGAATGGTCAACCACGATACTTTCCTCTCATTTTGTCGCCTCAGGGGGCTGGAGCTTTTCAGCCCCGCTGGCATCGAGCATCATGGCGGGCGAGTGGGGTGGGGGAGACAATATGGCGGGAAGGCCAAAAATCAGATTCAGGCCAGCGTGAATTCACAGCGGGATCAGCCGATGGTGTCCGCCATGGTGGAGCGTCAATCCCGCTGGAGGCCGGGGTGAACCCCCGGTATTGCCCGATTTCCCCGGCCCGGAACGCGTCCGGACGAGCGCGACGTGCAGGAGCCGGGACTCACCGTTAGGGCCTTGCTGAGATGGCGGACGTCCGAGGAGCAGAAGACGCTGGAGCTCGACAGCTACCGGGCCCTGGAGGAACACGTGCATCACCTGCTGGGCGGACTCTCCTGGACGTGACTCCGCCATGAAGCAGCTCACGGAATGGGGGGGGGCGGTCTCCGTTGATGTTTTGGGGTCTGCTTTGGAACATCACGGTCTTGGCCGTGGGCTGCTATGGATGATCGGCGAGGGGAGGGGGGGGGGGGGGTGGGGGAGGGGTGGGGGGGGGGGCGGTAGAGGATGGCCTCGCTGTGAGTGGGAGATGAAGGTGTTCTGGTGTTGGGGGTGGTGAGTTTGAGAGGCGCCGGGATGAAGGTGTCAGAGGGAGCGAGAGGTTGGGAGGGGGTGTGATGAAGGTTTCGGTGGGGGGGGGTGGTGGGGGGGGTGAATTGAGAGGGGGGAGGAGAGTGTAACGGGGAGTTTGGTGTTACGGGGGGAGGAAGAATAGGAGTTCAGAGGGGGGGGGGATAAGTTGTCCAGGGGGAGGAGGGAGTTCAGAGAGGGGGAGGTATCAGGGAAAAGGAGGGAGTAAGGGTGGAGGAGGGATTAATGGTGGGGGATGTCCCGGTGAAGGTGCAAGGGAGGGGTGGGTGCAGTCAATGACTGCCTCCTGAGGAGTGAACTGAGGTTGGGTGTGGTAGGAGGGAATGGTGCGAATGAGAGGGGCAGAGGAAGGCCATAAGACTATGGCATAGGAGCAGAAGTGGGCCATTCGGCCCATCGAGTCTGCTCTGCCATTCAATGAGATCATGGCTGATCTGATAATCCTCAACTCCATTTTCCTGCCTTTTCCCCATAACCCTTGATTCACTTACTGATTAAAAATCTGTCTGTCTCAGCCTTGAATATACTTAGCGACCCAGCCTCTACAGCCCTCTGCGGTAAAGAATTCCACAGATTCACTACCCTCAGAAGAAATTCCTCCTCATCTCTGTTTTAAATGGGTGTCTCCTTACTCTGAGATCATGCCCTCTGGTCCTAGACTCTCCCACAAGGGAAAACAACCTCTCAGCATCTACCCTGTCAAGCCCCCAAAGAATCTTATATATTTCAATAAGGTTGCCTCTCATTCTCTAAACCTCAATGAGTACAAGGCCCAACTAACTTAACCTCTTAAGAAAATCCCTCCATACTCGGGATCAACCTAGTGAACCTTCTCTGGACTGCCTCCAATGCCAGTATATCTTTCCTTAGGTAAGGGGACCAAAACAGTATTCTGGTGTCGTCTCACTGGTGCCTTGTATAGTTTAAGCAAGACTTCCCTATTTTTATATTCCATTCCCTTTGAAATAAAGGTCAACATTCCATTTGCCTTCCCTGTTACCAGCGGAACTTGTATGCTAGCTTTTATTGATTCATGCACAATGACTCCCAAACCCCTCTGTGCTGCCGCTTTCTGCAGTCTTTTTCCATTTAAATAATATTCAGCCCCTCTATCCTTCCTGCCAAAGTGCATAATCTCACATTTTCCCACATTATATTCCATCTGCCAAGTTTTTGCCCATTCACTTAACCTGTCTATATCCCTCTGTAGACTCTCTGTGTCATCCTCAGCACTTACTTTCCCACCTACATTAGTGTCATTCACAAACTTGGCGATAGTACATTCATTTCCCTCATCTAAGTCATTAATATATATTGTAGATAATTGAAGCCCCAGCACTGATCCCTGTGGCACTGCACTAGTTACAGGTTGCCATCCTGAAAATGCCCCCCTTATCCCAACTCTCTGCCTTCTATTAGTTAGCCAATCCTCTATCCATGCTAGTATACTACCCCCAACACCATGGGCTCTTATCTTATTAAGTAGCCTTATGTGCAGTACCTTATCAAATGCCTTTTGGAAATCCAAATATGTTAGCTTTATCTATCCTGCTTATTACCTCCTCAAAGAAGTCTAATAAATTTGTAATGCATGATTTCCCCTTCATGAAGTCATTCTGACTCTGCTTGATTATATTATGCATTTCTAAATGCTCTGCTATTGCATCCTTTATAATAGAGTCTAACATTTTCCCAATGATGGATGTTAAGCTAACTGGCCTGTAGTCACCTGTTTTCTGTCTCCCTCTGTTTTTGAATAAGTGTTACATTGGCAGTTTTCCAATCTTCTGGGAGTTTTCCAGAATCTAAGGATTGTTGGAAGATTACTACCAGCACATCCACCATCTCTGCAGCTACTCCCTTTAATATCCTCAGATGCAACCCATCAGGTCCATGGGACTTATCGGCCTTTAGCCCCGTTAGTTCCCCTAGTACCTTTTCTCCAGTGATAATTATTGTATTTATTTCCTCCACTCCTTTTGTCCCTGGCGTATTTAGTATTTTTGGTATGCTATTAGTGTCTTCTACCGTGAAGACTGATGCAAGCATTTTTTCAACTCCTCTGCCATTGCCTGAGAGTGTGGGGGAGGCAGGGTCAATTGAGGCATTCAAAAGGGAATTAGACTGTTATGTGAAGAGAAAGAATGTGCAGGTATACGAGGAGAAATTGGGAGAATAGCACTAAGGGATTTGTTCATTCAAGAAGCGAGTGCAGACAAGATGGGCCAAATGGCCTCCTTCTGTGCTGTTCCAATTCTACGATTCTGACTGTGATTCTGCATTCAAGTGGATTATTACCTGGAAAGGAAGAATGTGCAGGGTTACAGGGAGAAGGCAGGGGAGTGGCTCCATGTGTATTCCTCATTCAGAGAGCTGACCCTGACATGGTGGGCTGAATGGCCTTCTTCTGTCCTGCAACAATTTTGTGAGCTGAGATCCACATAGACAATTCAATGGGTGTAATTGTCCCAGATTGGCGCTAAGTGTGGAGAGGTCACAGACCAGTGGAGGAATGCCTGAAGTCAAGGTCCTCACAGACTTTGAAAACAGAGCCATCCAGCTGGCTGGTGAGGATCTGGACTGTTCCTGTGCTGACGGTGATGTCGGTGCTCTGCTAAGTGAGGATCCAGCAGTGTAACATCCATCAGGTAACCATGCTGTGAGTGAGTTCCCCTGTCCCACAGGCCCCTGCCATGCACTATTTATCTCTCCTTGCTCTCACAGGCACGTCTGAGAAGCAGCCGGGGGGAGGGGTTCCACAAGCCAGGTTCTCGACTCAAGCCCCAAAGATACCTCAGAAGAAGAATCTGATGACACCTTTATTGAAGTCCCATCACCGTGTCACCCACACCCTCCACCAGACCCCTCACCCACACCCTCCACCAGACCCCTCACCCACACCCTCCACCAGACCCATCACCATGTCACCCACACCCTCCACCAGACCCATCACAGCCTCACCCACACCCTCCACCAGACCCCTCACCCACACCCTCCACCAGACCCATCACCATGTCACCCACACCCTCCACCAGACCCATCACAGCCTCACCCACACCCTCCACCAGACCCATCACCATGTCACCCACACCCTCCACCAGACCCATCACCCACACCCTCCACCAGACCCATCACCATGTCACCCACACCCTCCACCAGACCCATCACAGCCTCACCCACACCCTCCACCAGACCCATCACCATGTCACCCACACCCTCCACCAGACCCATCACCCACACCCTCCACCAGACCCCTCACCCACACCCTCCACCAGACCCATCACCCACACCCTCCACCAGACCCCTCACCCACACCCTCCACCAGACCCATCACCCACACCCTCCACCAGACCCGTCACCGTGTCACCCACACCCTCCACCAGACCCATCACCATGTCACCCACACCCTCCACCAGACCCATCACCCACACCCTCCACCAGACCCATCACCCACACCCTCCACCAGACCCGTCACCGTGTAACCCACACCCTCCACCAGACCCGTCACCGTGTCACCCACACCCTCCACCAGACCCATCTTTCACATCCTCCACCAGACCCATCACCGTGTCACCCACACCCTTCACCAGACCCATCACAGCCTCACCCACACCCTCCACCAGACCCATCACCCTGTCACCCACACCCTCCACCAGACCCGTCACCGTGTCACCCACACCCTCCACCAGACCCATCACCGTGTCACCCACACCCTCCACCAGACCCTTCACCGTGTCACCCACACCCTCCACCAGACCCCTCACCCACATCCTCCACCAGACCCATCAACCACACCCTCCACCAGACCCATCACCGTGTCACCCACACCCTCCACCAGACCCCTCACCCACACCCTCCACCAGACCCCTCACCCACACCCTCCACCAGACCCGTCACCCACACCCTCCACCAGACCCATCACCGTGTCACCCACACCCTCCACCAGACCCATCACCGTGTCACCCACACCCTCCACCAGATCCATCACCCATACCCTCCACCAGACCCAACACCGTGTCACCCACACCCTCCACCAGACCCATCATCCACACCCTCCACCAGACCCGTCACCGTGTCACCCACACCCTCCACCAGACCCATCACCCACACCCTCCACCAGACCCATCACCGTGTCACCCACACCCTCCACCAGACCCATCGCCGTGTCACCCATACCCTCCACCAGACCTGTCACCGTGTCACCCACACCCTCCACCAGACCCATCACCCACACCCTCCACCAGACCCATCACCGTGTCACCCACACCCTCCACCAGACCCGTCACCCACACCCTCCACCAGACCCCTCACCCACACCCTCCACCAGACCCATCACCGTGTCACCCACACCCTCCACCAGACCCGTCACCGTGTTACTCACACCCTCCACCAGACCCCTCACCCACACCCTCCACCAGACCCCTCACCATGTCACCCACACCCTCCACCAGACCCATGACCGTGTCACCCACACCCTCCACCAGACCCGTCACCGTGTCACCCACACCCTCCACCAGACCCATCACTGTGTCACCCACACCCTCCACCAGACCCGTCACCCTGTCACCCACACCCTCCACCAGACCCGTCACCCACACCCTCCACCAGACCCGTCACCCACACCCTCCACCAGACCCATCACCGTGTCACCCACACCCTCCACCAGACCCCTCACCCACACCCTCCACCAGACCCATCATCCACACCCTCCACCAGACCCGTCACCGTGTTACCCACACCCTCCACCAGACCCATCACCCACACCCTCCACCAGACCCGTCACCCACACCCTCCACCAGACCCGTCACCCACACCCTCCACCAGACCCGTCACGATGTCACCCACACCCTCCACCAGACCCCTCACCCACACCCTCCACCAGACGCATCACCGTGTCATCCACACCCTCCACCAGACCCGTCACCCACACCCTCCACCAGACCCGTCACCCACACCCTCCACCAGACCCGTCACCGTGTCACCCACACCCTCCACCAGACCCGTCACCCTGTCACCCACACCCTCCACCAGACCCGTCACCGTGTCACCCACACCCTCCACCAGACCCGTCACCGTGTCACCCACACCCTCCACCAGACCCATCACCCACACCCTCCACCAGACCCATCACCCACACCCTCCATCAGTCCCATCACCCACACCCTCCACCAGACCCATCACCCACACCCTCCACCAGACCCGTCACCGTGTCACCCACACCCTCCACCAGACCCATCACCGTGTCACCCACACCCTCCACCAGACCCATCACCCACACCCTCCACCAGACCCGTCACCGTGTCACCCACACCCTCCACCAGACCCATCACCGTGTCACCCACACCCTCCACCAGACCCATCACCCACACCCTCCACCAGACCCATCACCGTGTCACACACACCCTCCACCAGACCCGTCACCTTGTCACCCACACCCTCCACCAACCCAGAGACACATGCCTCGGTGGGACCTAGTTCTAGAGTAGCCTTGGAGTCACTGAGAACATCACACTGTCTGATCCACAGCAGGCGGAGGCAGAGACTTCCCAGGTTCCCGGCACACAGAGGACCGCTGGAGGCCAGAAATCTGCTGAGTCCGAGTCAGATGAGGAGCCTCTGGACTCGGTCATACCTCTGCTGCCTGACCTGCAAAGGTAAGCTCTGGGACATCAGCGAGGGATGTCCACTGCACTCCTCAGTTTGTAAGGCACGATGGAGGAGTCTGTCCACCTTCAGTCTGAGGTGATAGCGCTGGCATCGCAACGCACTGGTAGGCTGGCAGCCGCCATGGAGACCCCTGTCCAGGACATCGGTCCTGCACTGCTGCATGGGCTGAACTGACACCATAGTTGGCCTCCAACAGTGTCAAAGCGAGAGAGGTGCTGGGCAGATCGATCTCACTCCAGCTTCCCCTTCTCCTCAAGGAGTCAGCCAGGGGCCCTCAGACACCCATTGGGAGGAGGATCAGCAGGTGTACACTCCGGGGCCACCCACCCAGGTGACTCTGGGAGTGTCCGACCCATCTGAATCTCCTCTTCCTGTGACCCCAGCGGCACCAGTTCCACAGGCCGAGGAGGGTGCCAGTGCCACACAGCAGGACCCCGAAAGCAGGTTGGGGTCCTCCAGGTCTCAGTCCTCCAGACAATGCCCGCCCAGGTCACCACAGGCTGCCTCCACCTCCACTGGGGATGTTGGGGGAGCACCAAGACATAGCAACAGTTAAGAAGATGTATTTGCACAGCCTGGACATGGGTGTTAATCACTTGTACATAATCTTCACTGTTGTAGATAAACTCCCAAGAATGTCTCTCTGCCTGTGGCTCCTTGTTCTGATGAGCAGTGTTCTTGTCACTCAGATGTGAAACCTTTCTGCACAAGATAAAGGCAGGTGTCTCAGTCCAGGGCCTCTTCCCTGTGCTTTGTGCAGCCTTCAGACCAAAGTGATGGTCCAGCCTCACACTCACTGGACACATTACTGATACCTGCACCTTGGCAGCGCTGGTCATTGCTGCCAGAACGTAGTGGGCAGGCACCACAGAGTTCTCTCATACTCTCTGTGTGCTCTCAGCACCTTTAAGGTGAGGTTGGCCCCCATCTCTTCAGCATCTGTGATCAGTGATGCTGTGCTCCTGAAGGGGTCAGGTGCTGAAGGCGGACGAAGGATCAGGTGCATTTAAAGTTTCACGGCTGTGTCTCTATGATATGACCCTGATCACAGAGCACAAGCGAGCTGCCCTTGGCCAGACAGGAGTCAGACATTCTCAAAGGCTATCTGAAGATTTATGGAGTGTCCTCACTGCATGTTGTCATCATCCTCCTGGAATCGAGCGACTGTTAGGGCCTCCGCTGTGTCTCCATGACATGAGCCTGAGCACTGAGGGTATGTGCACTGCCCTCAGCCACACAGGAGTCAAACATTCACAGATGCAGGGTGAGGATGTCAGGTCTGTCCTCACTGCATCTCATCATCCTCCTCCAGAATCCTGCCGCTGAGGGCCTCGTCTGGCCAGTGCGATGGCCTCATCACCACCATCCTCACCTTTAAACAGCTTATCACACTCATTCCCTTCGACACTCTCTTCATTGGAGGAGATGTGCAGTTCTTTCACCTCCTCCTCAGCCAGGTCCTCCCCCCATTGCAGCGCCAGATTGTGGAACATGCAGCGAGCGATGGTGATGTGCGACACCCTATGGGGGCTGTGTTACAGTGCTCCATCGGCCCTGTCCAGGCACCGGAACCTCATTATCAAAATGCCTATCATTTGCTCCACCAGAGTCCGGATCGCAGCATGAGCCTCGTTGTACCATCTCTCTGCTGCAGTCTGAGGCCCCCACATGGGCATCATCAGCCACGCCCTCTGTGGGTAGCCCTTGTCCCCGAGGAGCCAACCCTGCAGCCTCTCTGGACCCTGGAAGATGTCGGGGATCTGAGACCTGCGTCTATAGACCCTGGGTCTAGCGAGGTTTCTATGAGCGACAGCTCGCTGTGGATCTTCAGCTGCGTGAACAACAGACCCTGCAGCCTCCTCATCTTGAGGGAGATGCCCCTCCCTTTGCTGAGCCAGGTGCCTCTGTCACTCTCTCCTTCCCCTCTGCCCCCTGTCAGCCATGAGGCAGATCATAAATCACCAGGCTCCATGATCCTGATGTTCTCCTCCTGCAGGATCAGAGAGACGTGTGGGTTAGTATAGGTGATCCAAGAACTTCTCCTGGTTAAGTCTGAAGGCCCCTTCGAGCACACAGGAGAGTGCTGGCCTCCACTTGGATGCGCTCATTGGCTGTCCGAAACCCCACCCACCTCCGGCCAGCTCCACTTGACCAATCGGCGGCAGCTTCGGCCACTGGACTGCAGGCTGCGCTCTCAGCTCAGGCACAGACATTCTCCTAACCCACACTGCAAGGCTGCACTGTTAGCTTGAACCACGAGGGATACTGGTCCGAACCTGAGTAAAGACATTGCAAGGGGCTGTGAGCGCCTCCACCAGTGACTGTGCCATGGACACCTTTCGCAAGGGGATTCTACAACTTGCCCAGCTTGCCAATTGTTCTGCTGCCCCCTAAAACGCACATTAATTTCCAGTCTGTACCCGAGGGGTGAAAGGTTGTGGAGCATTTGGTGGCCCTTTCATGCCTTTGCTTTGCTTGAGTAAGCAGCAAAGTTTCAGAGGCCTGAGCCAGCCTGTCAGCGGGATTGAGGCGGAACAGTCTCAGCTGCAGAAGAATGCTCACTTTAGATAAGCTTTTCCTAGTACCTGACCCCCCCACCCACCTTCCCCCCACTCCCCCAGCATGTGTTTCAGTGCTCCCTTCAGTCTGAGCTGCCTTGCCCCCCACACATCATTGACCCCACTCCATCAGCCCATGAGTTGGAGGTGGTCAGGATTAACAGCAGAATTCACAGTAAACAGAGTCTATTTTAGAACACAGTCTAGTTACTCAGCAAACAGCAAACAGAGTCTATTTAAACAGTCTATGGGCCGAATTTTCCATATCGGGCCTAAGTCCTGTAGTGGGAATGGGAACGGGAGTGTTTCCCACTGTGGAGGCTGGTGGGAATTTGTGCCAAATCGCACAATACTGGCCTAATTAATTATGCGGTCAGGGGTTTCCTGATGTCTCGCACAGTGGGGCTGGCTGGATGTGGGCATCTGCTCTGCTCATCTTACCCACCCAGAAAGGAGGGAGATGGCCTGGTGATCTCAGGGAGCTCTGCTGTCCCCCGCGATTCAGCGATGCTTCCCTCGATGTGCTGCAACAGAGGCCAGGAGGGGCATCCTGTACCCCCAAGGATGGAAGGAGGAGGCTGAGCCATTTGACCAACCCTGCATGGGAGGAAGTTGCCAGAGTGGTTAGTGCCCACAACCTTCACTGGAGGATTGCTCTACAGTGCCGGAAACTGATGAATGATCTCATCTGCGCTGCCAGGGTGAGTGAACCTTCAATTGCTCACACTTGCTTCACTGAGTAGTGATGGGTACATAGTCCACAGTGGCAAGGGCACCTTCTGTACAGCATAAAAGAGTTACTGAACACAATAAGGTGATGCCTCAGACCCCCACTACAGTCTATCTAGTCTGCAGGTGGAGAGGCCATTGCTTGTCCCTGACCCTTCCACACTAAGCTCGGATGCTGTCTGGGTGAGGGGGTGGGAGTGGGAGGGGGTTAGGTGCTGAGGGCACTAGCAAGCACAGCTAATGATATGCCTTTGTGAACCTTATCCTTCTATCTGCAAGGGCTCAGCGCTCTGGACAGTGCTGCCCCAGAACCTTTGTGAACAACCTGCAATCACATGGCACACAATCCAGTGGGTTATTTGTAAAAGTGGAAGCATGAGACAGACACCTGAAACCCAATGACTCTCAATCCCATCTTGTCTCTGTGTGCAGGGAAAATTATGGTACAACAGGAGAGAGAGAGAGAAGGCAGGAGGGGGCCCGCCTAAACTAAGGAACCTTAAGGACTTCGAGGAGAGGGCAGCCAAGCTGGCAGGGGAAGAACTGGACCGAGCCTGGGTAGATAGAGAGGTTGGTGGATGGCTTCCATCCAGTAAGGATGCATGCACAAGAACCTAATGGTCTTGCGTTCCTCTGCGTTGGAGGCAGCTTATGTAGTCACTCGTTCTCTCCTCTCTCGCTTGCAGGTACCAGCAGGAAGCAGGGAAGGCCAGAAGAAGACATGTCTAGCAGTACCCCCAGCCCACAAAAGACTGAGGACATTGGGGAGGAGGGAGAAAGTGCACCTGTAGAGCCATCACAGCAGTCACCTGCACCCTCCGCCAGCCCAGAGACACACACCTCAGCGGTTACTAGATCTAATTCAGGCAGGTTTTCACATATCGGTGGTCACCGCACGGACACATGTCTGCAGCAGGAGGAGGCAGGGTCAGCCATGCTCACCAGCACTCGGAAGACTGCTGGGGAAAAGGCATCTGCGATGTCCGAGTTGGATGACGAGTCTCCTGGATCGACCCTGCATGAGATGCTGGAGATGCAGCAAGAGGCAGGGGAATATCAGGCAGACGTGGCGGAAGCCCTCAACAGATGGCATGTGAGGCGGAGGAGTCCATCTGCCTTTTCTGTGATGAAGTGGCTCTGACCTCTGCACGCACGGAAGCCTCCATGGGGATGATGACGTGCCATGAAGAACATTATTCAGCAGAATGCCAAGTTTCTGTCGGAAATGTGTGCAGAACTGCGCTCCATTGCTGTAGCCATGGGTGAGATCTTGCTGTGGCTATGCGAGAGGGGGGTGGGATACCTCGCCCTCCCTCCAGGTGTCTCTTCTCCCCAAGGAGTCAGAAAGGGGTCCTTGAGCACCAAAAGGGAGTAGGAGCAGCTTTTGGACACCCCTGGGACCTCCCGTCGGAACTCTGAGAGTATCTGGCCCTTTGGAATCTCCCTTGTCTGTGACCCCTTCAGCTTCATCCTCTGTGACCACAGAGGGAGCAGCTGCCCCAAAGCAGGAGAACCAAAGTAAGCCAGGGCCCTCCAGAGGACGCCCACCAAGGTTATCCAAGACAACAGAGCAAGCTCAGGGCAAATTGAGGTGCGTACAGTCCAGCTGAGATCCCTGAGAATCTGAGGTTTCCAGAATCTGCAATGTTTTCTGTTATCTTCTCTCTTCTGTTTGCTCCATGTTGTTCAAGTGATTTTTGCACAGATTTTATTCCTCTTAGAGAGCAGCAAGTGATCCATATTCTGATAACTGCTATCTATGGTTTCTCCTTGCTGTTTAATTGCTTTCAAACCATTCTACACACATTTATCATCAATTAATTATATTGAATCTAAAGCTCCTAACTTTCTTTAATTGGACATGTTTTTCAAACATCAAATCAACCATTAAAAAAAAAGATCTATAACAGTAGTTTGTTGAATACCAAGACACTTAGGGAGCACACAAATTGGGAAAAAAAATTCATTGGAACCCAACATATATGAGAATGAAAAATGTTTTATATAGCTTAAACCAACTTTACATAAAATAACATTCAGCAGCTCAGACCCTACATACAAACTCTGGCTTGCTGAATTCTTAATCTTCCCACTGTGTTTCTAGTTCAACCTAATGAATACCAATTGTTAAGGGACCATCACCAAATACTAATACACAAACTAAACTAAAGTGTTTGTGCTTGTTGAAGTAAGGGAGCATCTACAAAGGTTCTGCCTCCTTACTCCAGACACCCCCACCAGACAAAATAGCTTCTCTCTATCTACCCTATGAATCCTTTAATCATCTTAAACACCTCAACTAGATCAACCCTTAATCTTCCACACTCGAGGGAGTACAAGCTGAGTCTATGTAACCTGCCCTAATATTTTAACCGTTTCAATCTGGTGGATCTATGCTACACCCCTACCAAGGTGTTGGATGCTCCATGTCCAATGATAATGGCTTTCATGCAATTTATCAGCATCTTTGGACATTGTTGGGTACTCTACACATTTCTGGGTAAACTGAGTAGTGGCTAGTGCTAGTGAGTGTCCCCCTGTACCCTCCATCCAGGTGAGACAGTGGCATAGTAGTAATGTCACTGGGCTTGCAATCTAGAAGCCCAGGCTGATACACTAGGGACATGGGCTCAAATCCCACTTCAGTTGGTGGAATTTAAATTCAATTAACAAATGTGGAATCCAATGCTAGTTTCAGTGATGGTGAGCAGGAAACCATTGTCAATTGCTGTAAAAACCCATCTGGTTCACAGCGAAGGAAATCTGCTGTCCTTACCTGGTCTGGCCTACATGTGACACAGCAATGTGGTTGACCCTTAACTGCCCTCTGAAATAGTCTAGCAAGCCACTCAGTTCAAGGGCAATTAGGGATGGGCAACAAAGCTGGTCTTGTCAGTGACGTCCATATCCTGTGAAAGAATAAAAAGTATATATATTGGTATCAACTGTTTGAAGTGTTACTGGGTGAGATTTTGTTAGTTTGGCTCCTATTTTAAGCTGGATCAGCACTTGGACATCCTGTGTGTAAGGGCCTGAGTTATTCTGGGCTCCCTATGGCCATCTTCCTCATTTCTCTGTGCCCCTCAAGAATATGCTGCACCTTTTCTTCACACAAACACTTTGGGATTACAATCTAAATCCATTTGTCAAAGACACTGCCTGTTGATGTTAACTCCCTTCTACCGTTCTCAGATTAATTTAAAGAGCAGTTTGGTTTCACGTGAGGCCGATGTCTCTGTGATCCTTTGAAGATCTCACATCTCCTAGTGCAAAAGCAAAATATTGTAGATGCTGGGAACCTGAAATCAAAACAGAAAGTGCCAGAAACACTCCACGTTTTTGTTTTCATTTCACCTTTTAGCACCTTGGTTATCAGATTCATGTCACCTCTGGTCCTGTGTCTTACAATGGCAAAATAACACTTTGACAATAAAGCAAAAGATCTAATGACAGGGAATCTGAAAGGCAACATCCTTGTCTAATAAACATGCCAAGTGAGCCTAAATATCCTCATCAGCTTCTTCATTGTGTTATATTTAGCCCAGTATTCTTAATTGCACATGAATGGGAGATGTAAACACATCTTGTTTGTAGGACACAAATAGGTCGTATTTCTTTACGTCATTTTTCCTGTAATCAATAAGGATGGTCATTTGCAAATCAAACAATTAGACCAAGTGCTTTTCAGCAATAATGATGCAGCTATTCACAAACTGATGGAACCTTTCATGAGCTAACAGCAAGCGTAACACTTCCTGTTGATTCCATGTGTATTTTAACCCAGCCTCAGTCAGTAAAGCTAACTCGCAGTTGGCAAGATGCTGTCAATCATCTGACTCACAACGTCACAACCCCTAGCTCTATCCGCGATGAATTGGGTAAAAAAATTATTGGTCTTTCATATTTCTTCATTTTCATTATTCCAGCACTGTTTCTCAGTCTAACCATCAAAGTAGCCTCCTCTAGCAAGTAGTAAGAAATTATGATGTCCCAAATGCAGTAATATTGCTTGTTGGTCCATTGCTTCATAGTTATGAGATTGGCTTGTGGTTTCACATATCGAAGTGGCTGTGTAGGTAACACTCATAGCTCTGAGTCAGAAGCTTTGTTCAAGTCCCACTCCACAGACCTGAGCACAAGATCTAAGTTTCACTGCCAGTACTGGAGGAGTGCTGCACTGTCAGGGGTGCTCTCTTTTGGATGAGGTGGGTAAAAGAACCCATAGTGCTGTTTTTAAGGAGAGCAATATTTATCCGTCAACCAACCCAACTGAAAAAACAGGTTCGGCGGAGAAGAAAAGAGTTGACGTTTCGAGTCCTCATGACCTTTCAACAGAACTGAGTGAATCTAAGGTTTCCTTAGATGCACTCAGTTCTGTCGAAGGGTCATGAGGACTCGAAACGTCAACTCTTTTCTTCTCCGCCGATGCTGCCAGACCTGCTGAGTTTTTCCAGGTAATTCTGTTTTTGTTTTGGATTTCCAGCATCCGCAGTTTTCTTTGTTTTTATGTCTGTTTATTTATCTCATTGCTGTTCATGTGAGCTTGCTGTGCATGAATTGGCTGCAGTATTCCATACATGGCAACAGTCAATACTCTTCAAAAGTGTTTCATTGGTTGTAAAGTGCTTTGGGGCATCCTGAGGTTGTGAAAGGTGCTATAGAAATGCAAGTCTTTCTTTTCAAGCAGCTATGTTGAAACCAGCCAGAATTTTTGGAACTATCAAAGATAACATTCCTTACTTCATCAATCTGATCCAGACATGGTCGAGAAGTATAAGGTTTAGTGTGCTAATCTACTACGCTATCTGATTTTTCTACTTGTGTGATCCTATAATTATAAAATGTTATCCCAGGATTGGCTTTTACCCTGTGCATAATCTCTTTAATCTTTAATTATCATCAGGACATCATAATTTGATGTTGCATTTAGCTGCGGGACCATGTAAAACAATTTAAACAGATGATTATGCCAAATAGCATTGTTCTAGTGCTGAGTGAGACATTGATTTGGCTCTCAGTAATGTCGAGATACACTCCAAGCATCAGACCCACCCTTAACCTTTCGTGGCTTTTGGCTTAATTAGCAGCTTCTGACTGTAGCACTAGTACATAATTCCCAGCCACACTTAACTGGAAAGGCTTTGGAAACCACAAGAATTACTCCCTGAGATTGCACTGTGAAAATGAAAGCTAATTATTCATGAATTTCACAACTATAAAATGCAATGTTACTATTAATATTTTCATGGCTAATGAATGTTCAGTCACCAGCTATGACTCACTTCGCAGCATTCTTGCCCCCGAGTCAGAGGTGGTGAATTCAAGTCAAGAGACTTGAGCACAGTGTCAGTGCTGAGGGGAAGCTGCTGTCCTTTAGATAAGACGTTAGACCAAATATCTGCCCTCTCATGTGGGTGTAATATGAAGAAGAGAAGTGGAGATTTCTTGGTGTCCAGGCCAACAATTATTCCTCAAGCCCCCCTTTAAGGGGAGATGGTGGTGTAGTGGTATTGTTGCTGGACCGGTAATCTGGTGACCCAGGGTAATACTCTGGTGACCCAGGTTTGAATCCCATCATGGCAGATGGTGGAATTTGAATTCAATTTTTTTTTAAATGTCTAATTATGACCATTAAGCCATAGTGAATTGTTGTAAAAACCCATCTGATCACTAATGCCCTTTAGGGAAGGAAATCTGCTGTCCTTACCTGGTCTGGACTCTTAAAAAATGCCCTCTGGGCAAGGGTAATTAGGGAGTGATGGACAATAAATGCTGGCCTAGCCAGTGACACCCACATCCCATGAATGAATTTTAAAAAAGCAACACCTAAATATCAGATTATTTAATTGTTATAATGTTCAGTTTGTGGGAGCATGCTGTGAGCAAATTGGCTGTTGTGTTTCCTACATTACAACAGGGGCTACACTTCAAACAGACTTCAGAAATGCGGGCTGCGTCTCTCTCCAAAGTCCATATTTTCTGTTCAAGTGTCCATTTTGTCCACAATATGTTACCTCTCCAGGAATTGATAGCAGTGGCAAACTGAATTTTTTTGGACATCGTCAATAGTGAATTTAGTCTCCGTGCTCCCACCATCATTTTAGCAGGGAGAAAAGCTAAAAGCCAAGAGTTGATGCAGATTCACGTGACATCGGAAGATAACTGGAACCTGTAGCTCTCCATCCACATTCTTCCAACTGACCAGCAAAGATAACTCTCAAAAGAAGGCTGATAGAAAACAAGTACTGAAGTTCCATTGACGTTGGTTACTGATCCGTCCTTTCATGCATTGTTGGAGAGCTGAATGCAGCCTTGACAATTAACCATTGCAGAATTACGTTAGAAGATAGTTGTCAGGCAATAAATCTTGAATATGGTCTTATGAATCAATTTGGCTCAGTTGGCTGAAGTCTTGTCTCCGTGTCAAAGGGTCATGGTTTAAGTTGTACGCTGGGAGCACATGATATTCACCCACCTCTACCATTCAATCCTCTCCCTGCTGCTCAGCATAAATAATAGTTACCTGAAGGGTCTTTTTTAATTCATTCATGGGGTGTGGGCACCACTGGCTAGGCCAGCATTTATTGTCCATCCCTTTATTGCCCTTGTTCAGGGGCGACCACATTGCAGTGGGTTCTGGAGTCACATGTTGGCCAGACCAGCAAATTCCCTTCCATTAGTGAGCCAGATGTGTTTTCATGACAACCAGGAGACTTTTAATTCCAGTTTTTAATTAAACTCAAATTCCAACAACTGTTGTAGTGGGATTTGAACCCAGGTTGCCAGACCATGACACTGGGTCTCAGGATTACTAGTGCTAGTGACAGTACTACTAAGCCTTTGCCTCCCCCAAAGTTGACCTCACTACTAGAGAATCATTGTAGTAAATAGCTTGATTATCATGACTAAAATGGATATGATTTAATTCTTAAAATGAAAAATGAGTTATTGCCAGGAAAAGCAGTGTCCGGAGATAGCATCAAAACTGACACGGTTAACAGTCAGAGGGTTAATTCTTGATCGGAATTGGCTGCAGGCAAAATGATTAGCCTTTCAAGGGATTTCATAGGTAAATATAATGCACATGTTCAGAAATGAAGCAATAGAGATGGGCAGATTACTGAACAATTCCAGTTAAGTGTGTATATATATATATATATATTCCCCTTTATTTGATGAAAGCAGTTTTAACACGCTATTGTTTTTGGTGGGCGATTTGCCAACATAAACCAGACTGATCGCAAAATAGTCTGATCAGGACCAAAGTGATCCAACTTCCTTTTCCTCCCATTTAGAAAACCCATTTGGTTACTGGAGAAAGAATATTAACTCATTGACCTATAAGAGCAGGGACAAAATACTCCATTTGGTGCAGTCTCTAAGACTAGAGGAGAGTCTCTTCTGAGGCCCATAATTGTTGCATCAATATTGGAGTGCAATCCATTAGTGAGTTCTTCACACAGAACCCAGCACTTAATCCGGTAATGGGAGTGCATGAAACTTCCTAGCACACGAGGCTGGGAAGCAGAATGTGTGAGTCAATCTGAAAGAAAACATCATTTCAGCATTGCAGCAAGATCCATCACCTAAAGAAAGGCTCTCCTGTAATTAAAGTGGCTTTTCCCACACTCTCCCAGGGGTTTCCTGCAAATATTGACACACTCTTGAAGAAGCAATGCGAAGTTCGACACAAAAAACAAAAGCTTGTATTTATGTAGTGTCTTTAACATAGTAGAACATCACAACGCATTTCACTGCCACACTTTCAAACAAGATTTGTCACTGAGCCACATAAGGAGATATTAAGGCAGGTGATCAAAAGTATGAATCAGAAAGCTAGGTTTTGAGGAGCATCTGAAACAAGATGGAGGTAAAGAAGCATTGAGGTTTAAGGGGAACTCCACGGCTTCTAGCCCAGAATGCAAGGCCACCAATGGTCAGAGTGATTAAAAGCAGGGATGTACACGAGGCCAGAATTGGGGGAATGCAGAGATCTCAGAGGGTGGGAGGGCTGGAGACGATTACTGTACAGAGATAGGAAGGGATGAGGCCTTGGAGGGATTTGAAAACAAGGATGAGAATTTTTAAATTGAGGTAATGCCAGACAAGGAACTAATGCAAAGCTAGTTTGATTGAAAATTTCAAACTGAGATTGGTAGATATTAATTAGGCAAGTATATTAATAGTTATGGAAACTGAGGCAATATATGGAGTTAAGACAGCTAGTTAGATCAACTATGACCTAATTGAATGGTGGAACAGGCTATGTTCCTATGACTCTTCCCAGAGGCTAATTTCACCGCATTGCCATTTTAAGTTACTTATCTTTTTAAAATCACAAAGAATATTTCTCACCCACACACCATGAATGTGGCTTTGTTTAGAATCAGTGTTACTATTTGGAGCCATCTTGCTAAAGAATCATCAGAGTTTATTTCCAAAACTCTACATTACCATATATTCACCTGGACTTTGCTGCCCATTCCTCATGACTTTGTGCAAATAATTTCTTTTTAATTAGTTCTTTCATGAGATATGCGCATCACTGACAAAGTCAGCATTTGTTGCCCATCCCTAATTCCCCTTGAACTGAATGGCTTGTTTGGCCATTTCAGAGTCAACCATCTTGCTGTAGGTCTGGAGTCACATGTAGGCCAGACTAGTTAAGGATGGTAGATTTCCTGCCCTCAAGGACATTAGTGAACCAGATGGGTTTTTACAACAATCATTTACTGGTTATTATTACTGACTAGCTTTTAATTCCAGATTTTATAAATTGAATTTAAATTTCACGAGCTGCCATAGTGGGATTTGAACCTATGTCTTCAAAGCATTAGCCTTGATCGCTAGATGAGTAGTTCAGTGATATGACCACTATACCTTCCTCCCCCAGTCAGAATGGTCTTCATCAATGGAAAATTATAAGGTAAGTTATATTTTTAAAGCAAACCCCTTGCAAACAGCTGATCACAATATTGATTTGCTCATGTCAATAAAACAAGATCAATCAATAAATACAGCAAAGGGAGTCATACTTCAGTCAGAAAGGTCTCCAGATCTTCAGCTATAAATGCTTATCCCTTTTTTCATAATCTTTCTGCCTGTGAACGCTCTGATGTCTCACTGTGTATTTCAAAGTGCCGCATCCATTGTCGAGACCAGTGACGTTACTTTAACACCGAGGAAAGCACCTGTCTTGAGAGACCAATAGCAGATTGTTTATTTTGTATCTTTTTTCTGATCATTAAGGTCACAGGTAGTTAGCATTAGGAAATGGAACATCTGCCTGTTCCAAAAAACGCATCAAGTCCCATTCACTCATCACTTTCTATACTTACTGACCTACATTATCTCCAATTTTAAAATTCTCATCCTCCTTCCAGGGGCTGATCTCTCTCTCTCTCTCTACCCTTTAGGTACTTCCTACCTCTTCCCTAGTAGAATTTTGCATGAGATCAAATTGCTCACCCGATTTAAGATGTGTTAATGATAATTTGCAACAAGATTGTGGTGTGGTGGTGATGTCATGGGGCTAGTAATCCAGCAATTCCAGGCTAATGCTTTGGGGGGGGGGGGTGAGGTGTGTGTTCAAATCTTGCCACAGCAGCTGGTGGGCTTAAATTCAGATAATAAATTGGGAATTGCAAAAATCTAATCTTAGTAATGGCGACCATGAAGTTATCGTTGTCTAGAAACCCATCCTGGTTTACTGATGCCCTTTAGGGAAGGATACACGTGACTCCAGACCCACAGCAATGTGGCTGACTCTTGATTGCCCTCTGACATGGCTAAGTACTCAATTCAAGGGCAATTAGGGATAGGCAACAAATGCTGGCCACATACTGAAAAAGAATGGCCTTGACTCTCACCAATCAATCAGAGGACAGATTATTGTTTGTAATTTGGGTGCCAACCTTAACATTCAAATAATTAAAAAGCTATCAAACTTAGAAAAAGGTATGAACTAGTTAAGACCGGAAAGTTTGTAAGCCACAAAGGAAGATTTGTCACAATATCTAATGCAGTAAAGAAAGTCAGGGTGTGGTTGGTCTGTTTGGCAGCATGTTCCAATTTGTTATGTGGTTAGTTAGCTGCTCGGGTGCTTGTAAGTGATTTGTTTTATCCATATAAAGGGGTAAAATGGCACTCACACTTTGTGAGCCTGCTGGGAAAGTGTGAGGATGGAGCCTTTGCTTTAACACAAAGCAATAATCTCTTGTTCGTTGCCAGCTTCAGACAGGGCAATGTGTGTGTGTGTGAGAGAGAGAGAGAGCAGGACCTCACCAGAAACAACGCCCTCCATCCTAAACCCATGCCTTGGTTAACTAGCCCAATGTTACCGCCATCAAGGTCAATAAAAAGTAAATTTGAGATTTATTTTGGTCCATTTATAACCCTTCTTTAAAAATGTTATTTTTAATTACCAAAGAGTTATGAAAATATTAGCCAGAAATATTTTTCCATATTCTCATACAGTAAAGCCACAGTGGAACTGCATAGAATTTACACCACAGAACTAGGCCATTCAGCCCAACCAATCCATGCTGGTGTTTATGCTTCACATGAGCCTCCTCCCACCCTATTTCATCTCACCCAATCAGCAAACCTTTTTAATCCTTTCACCTTCACGTGCTTATCCAGCTTCCCCTCGAATACATCTACGTTACTGACTTCTCCTGCTCCATATGATAGCGAGGTCCACATTCTAACTAGAAGGTTCTCCTGGAGTGCTTGATATTGGATTCCCCTCTATTCATGACTCTGCCGTTCCCTGGTTTTGAACCTCCCTGCAAATAGAAACAGGTTCTCCATGTCTATCCTATCAAAGCCCCTCCATTATTTTAAAATCTTTATCATCAGGTCACCCATCAGCCCCCTCTATCCTAGAGAAGAGAGCCCCAGCCTGTTCAGTCTTTCTGTTCTATCAGCCCTGTAAATCTTTTTCGCATCTTATCCGATGCCTCACTGTCCCTTTGTGTGATGTGGAGATCACATAATGTGCGCAGTACTCGATGAGTGGCCTAACTAAGGTTCTACATATGTTTACCATGGCCTCTCTGCTTTTCAATTCTAACAGGGTCCGGGATGTTATATTGAGCAACACCTTAGTGGGAAGGGCTACCAACTGAGCCACGGCTGACACTTAGGCCAGGATTTTCCAGTAACCCACCCCACCCACCCCACCTACCCCCCCCACCACCCCCCCACCCCCCCCCCCCCGCCCCCACCCTCCCCCCCCTCCACCCCTCCACCCCCGTGACAGGGCCGGCAAACCATTGAAATCTCCATCCACATCAGTGGGACTGGAAGATCCGGCCCGCTTGAGGGCTGGAAAATTCCGGCCTTAAAGACGCATACTCACTGGCGTAACATGACTGTATGTATATTGATGTCTTCATTGTACTCCTCTCATACAGTTACTGATATTGGCCACTGATCTGCTCGAGCAGCTCATTGAGGAAAGGGTTCAGAGGGAGATCCATCACAATGGGCTCCCAAGTCAGCCACACTTTAAGTTAAAAATCCCAAAACTCTGCTGCTTATTGGAGAAGTCACCTGTTGCCATAGCTAGTGTTAGCATCATGCTGTGCAAAATT
The DNA here is from genome assembly GCA_026770705.1 of Isurus oxyrinchus. Classification (NCBI taxonomy): domain Eukaryota; kingdom Metazoa; phylum Chordata; class Chondrichthyes; order Lamniformes; family Lamnidae; genus Isurus; species Isurus oxyrinchus. Next base: position 25,311,519 of record JANJGN010000029.1, read on the forward strand.
AAGAATAAACATATCAGCTTGCTTGTGTAGAATGTCTTTCTGGTGATATTTTAATAAGATGGCTAACTTATGTATTTATTTTACTGAAGGCGGGCAGAAGTGTTGTTTTAGCCCCTGTTTATTAGCCTGTTAGTCTGTAAACAATACATCTCAAAAAATAATGGACAAAGTTCAACGGGACTTCTTACAGAAATAGGGTATGGCCCATTCGTCTTTGAAGAAGATGCAGATCCTCATCCAGATCCTGAAATTCTTTAAAGCATCCATTAACTTTGGGAGGTAGGATGAATTGTTTAAGAATGTTGTGGATGTTTTATTTAGGACATTGTTCATTGTTTTAGACTGTTGTGGATTGTCTCAGCTGCTGTGGTGGAATTCGTTACAGCTGTCAAACTGTGAGCAGAGTTTTCAGAGCAGGTTGTTGGATGTGGATTAACCTGAAGCCTGCTCAGTGAGATGGGAGGTCTTAATTAAAAAGGTTTCTTTTTTCAGTTTTGAGTTACAGAGGCAGGGAAAAGCCTCAAAGTAGAGTTGCGTTATTGTAATATAGTTGCAGGAACACAGCATGGTGGAGCTGTGTGCCCTCTTCACCTGTTTCTGCTGTTACACCATATTTGGTTTATGCTGTGGACAGAACACTGTACAGTACAAAGTTTTCCATAGATGCCCTGACAATCCATAGTTAGCATTTAGCACATTAAAACAAATGCATTCTCAGGATGTGGGCAACATTATCATGCAGCATTCCTGGCCCATTCTTGGTTCTCTGAGAGAGAAGATTGAGGTGCCTTATCTTGTTAGTTCATCTCAGAGGGTATTATGTGTCGTCCATGTAGTTCAGGTATGGATGCCAGTAGGGTTACTGACTCAGATTGGACACATTCCAGGAGGATTCATCACATGACCTTCTGCCTCTAACCACAGCCACTGCCTTTTACATCGCAAATCAGGCAGGACACAAATTGTCAACCCACCCACCGCTCTGAAATTATTAATTCACAATCTATTAAGCTTGTTAATGACCCAATCATCTGCAATTTTTCATTGCCCGCTTGTCAGGAAGATATAATAATTTTTGTAATATTATTGGAATTTATTGTAAAATAGAATAATAGTGGGATGTGTCTATATGTGCCTGTGTGTGTGTGTGTGTGTGTGCTTGTGGTGTGTGTGTGTGTGGGGGGTGTGTGTGTGTGTGTGTGTGTGTGTGTGTGTGGTGTGTGTGTGTGTGTGTGTGGTGTGTGTGGTGTGTGTGTGTGGTGTGTGTATGTGTGTGGTGTGTGTGGTGTGTGTGTGTGGTGTGTGTGTTTGTGTGTGTGGTGTGTGTGTGTGGTGGTGTGTGTGTGTGTGTGTGTGTGGTGTGTGTGTGTGGTGTGTGTATGTGTGTGGTGTGTGTGTGTGTGTGTGTGGTGTGTGTGTGTGGTGTGTGTGTTTGTGTGTGTGTGTGTGTGGTGTGTGTGTGTGTGTGTGTGTGTGGTGTGTGTGTGTGGTGTGTGTATGTGTGTGGTGTGTGTGTGTGTGTGTGTGTGGTGTGTGTGTGTGGTGTGTGTGTTTGTGTGTGTGTGTGTGTGTGTGTGTGTATGGTGTGTGTGTGTGTGTGGTGTGTGTGTGTATGTGGTGTGTGTGTGTGCGTGTGGTGTGTGTGTGTGTGCCTGTGTGTGTGGTGTGTGTGTGTGTGTGTGGTGTGTGTGTGTGTGTGTGATGTGTGTGTGTGTGGTGTGTGGTGTGTGTGTGTGTGTGTGGTGTGTGTGTGTGTGTGTGATGTGTGTGTGTGTGTGTGGTGTGTGTGTGTGTGTGTGTGTGGTGTGTGTGTGGTGTGTGTGGTGTGTGTGTGTGTGTGTGGTGTGTGTGTGTGGTGTGTGTGTGTGTGTGTGGTGTGTGTGTGCGTGTGTGTGTGGTGTGTGTGTGTGTGTGTGTGTGGTGTGTGTGTGTGTGTGTGTGTGGTGTGTATGTGTGTGGAAGATTTAACTGTATTAGAGGCAGCTAGCCTGGGTGCTTTGATGTAGGAAGAGAAGTTAGGCTTGAAATGTTAAATTAGGTGAACATGGGGAAGTTTAGAAACATAGGTGTGAAGGGAACATTTGCATTTTTAAATAAACCAGACTAGATTGTTTTCAAAAGAGGGAGTAAAATGTGTTACCTAGCCAGGTGAAGTTTAGAAAAAGTGTGCTTATTTTTTCCCAAAGATTTGTGGTAAAACTTAGTGCTATGAGAGGTTTTTATTATCAGGGAGATAAAGTTCAAGGACATAGTGAAACAATGGGTATTTGCATTCAAATAGGAAGATATGTATAAAGGAGTGAAGACTGTTTGCAAGGAAAGGTATTTTTAACATTTTACAAGTGTGTGAAAAGCCTTCAGCATCTAATGCTCAAACTGCCATCTCCAAGGACTGAAGTGAAGAGAACTCACTTTGAATTCGACTGGTTCAGGGTATCATGTTTTTTTGCCTGGGTCTTTTAAAATCTGTGTGTCTTACTGTTGCCTTAACAAAAGTGTAACTGGGAGTTAGATTGATTAGGGGATTTAGAAGTTATCATAGTAATAATTTGTAGATCTATGTATGTATTTAAAAATCATTTATCTTATTAATAAATGTTTAATCTAGTTTTGTAAAACCTTTAAGACGTGGTGGTCTTATTACTACTGAATTCAAGGCCCGCATCTCGAAATGTACACAAATTGCAAAACAAGTTGTGGCGGTTGTTTCAAGTTTCCCTTTGGGATTTGAATAACTCAGCATTTACCATCTGCTGTGTCACAACACCGCTGTATTTTTCAGACAGGGTGGCACAAGGGTGGAAAAAAGGCCTTGCCCCCACCCCCCCCTGGCCCCCAGGTGCCATGGCCAAATGTAGCAGCAGGTTCTGTTGGGGAAGGTGGCAGCGTCTGTTTTTTCTTACTCACTTCTTATCTTTTTAGACCCTTCCACAAAAAACAAAGACTGATTCTGAGAGCAGGGAGCCTTTAAACTTATGGTCGCTACGGATTTCCTGTTCGTGACATGACCCCTCTGTCACGTGACATCCCGGCCAACTGTCCCGATTGGGCGCAGGGCAAACCCTTTGGTCTTCCAATTGGCCTCCTTCCTGCCAGAGGGTCACTAATTGGCCATCCAACACTTGACAGGATGAGATGAGATGGCGGGAGCAGAGCGAGTTTCCATTCTTCTTCCCTCTCCCTGCCGAGAAACGTAAACTCCAGCCCATGGAAATCAGGGAGTCCTCACTGGAGGGGGGAGGGTTTGGGACAAAATCAGGGATCTTCAATATTAGAAAGCAGACTGGTCCAGGAAAACACCATGAACTTTGCCCTCACATACCCACGCATGCAAATCATTTTCACTCACACTGGCCCCATGAGCTGCCACCTCTCCAGCGTTGCCGTGGTTACTTGCAATAAGCTCATCTTCCTCCACTCACGAATAATTATATCACATTGCTTCAACATTACCCAGGTAAACAACTTACATGCAGTGAAGAAAAGAGTTGACGTTTCGAGTCCTCATGACCCTTCTGTCGAAGGGTCATGAGGACTCGAAACGTCAACTCTTTTCTTCTCCGCCGATGCTGCCAGACCTGCTGAGTTTTTCCAGGTAATTCTGTTTTTGTTTTGGATTTCCAGCGTCCGCAGTTTTTTTTGTTTTTAACTTACACGCAGTGTTGCACAAAAACAACTTATTCCGCAGCAAGGTGTGGAATAGACCCTGCTACTCTTCATTCCCATTGACCTCCCAAACCAGTTTGGGGGCACAGGAGAAGGGGCACCTGGGGGTCTGCAATATAAATTTCGAAGGAGACTCATCCACGGAATTCATTCCCACCCATCAAATTGACTGGCCTCACAAAGACATGGTAAAGGACTGGAGATCATTATGAGCAAGTATGTGTGGCTTGGGAGGATAAAGGAACCGGGGAGGGACATCGAAGTTTGTGATAATGGTGACTAAAATATTTTTGTAAAGAAACAAATTGTTGCATTCTATCCTTAAGAGATAATAATAATTAAGTACAGAAGACTGCATTTGAATATTCTATGATTAATTATCAGCACCGCTAATCATCCTCATCTGTTTCCTGTCTCTGTCATACTTTCTCGGATGTCCGTCTATGTTCACATGTTTTACAAACTATGAACATGCTGTACAGATGTAAAAAGAGAACAAACAAGGCGATTCAAGCAGGAACACCGCTCCATCCAGCCTAACTCCGGGGCCCATGGGCTCTGAGACGATGTGACCCTTGGCAAAAGCGATTGCACATAGTCCGATCGAGTCCCGATTGGAGTCTGGTCAGTTTGGATTATAGCACAATGGAACCTTCTATCTGTGCCAAGTTTCTGTTTAATTAAGCTGGAGGAGTGAGCTGCTATCTCTGTCTTTTGAACTGGATTTCAACTTCGCTCAGATGCAGTGGGACAGCATTTCATCGCCCACATTCGCTTCTCCTCAGCTCCCCCCTCAGTCCTGCACAGAGAGAGAGGAACTGACCTGATGATTCAGAATGATAGCTTACTCTTTCACTCCAAACTCAATCCCTCTTACTCCTCAACACATGACAGCCATGTCTGCACTTCCCACATCTGCATTTAAGATCACAGCAAGTGGATAGCTTTGGCCGGGATTCAGGGAGATGCACAAGGAGCAATGGGGGAACAGTGACAAGTGGAGATTTTTTCCTTGTTCAACATGTGCTGGAGAATTGATTCCAATTCGTCATGTCTGGTGTCAGTTGTGAGGTTCTCTAGGTAATCAGATACTGAAGCAGTCCATGTCCAAATGCAGCAAGACCTGAACAATATCCAGGCTTGGCTGACAAGTGGCAAGTAACATTCACAACACACAAGTGCCAGGCAATGACCCATCTCCAACAAAAGAGAATCCAACCATCGCCCTTTGATGTTCAATGGCATTACCATCACTGAATCCCCCACTATCAACACCCTGGGGGTTCCCATTGACCAGAAACTGAACAGGACTAGCCATATAAATACTGTGGATACAAGAGCAGGTCAGAGGTGAGGAATCCTGCAGTGAGTAACCCACCTCCTGACTCCCCAAAGCCTGTCCACCATCTACAAGACACAAGTCAGGAGTGTGATGGAATACTCTCCACTTCCCTGAATGAGTGCAGCTCCCACAACACTCAAGAAGCTTGACACAACCCAGAACAAAGCAGCCTGTTTGATTGGCAAACCATCCACAAACATTCACTCCCTCCACCACCAACGCACAGTAGCAGCAGTGTGTACCTTCTACAAGATGCACTGCAGGAACTCACCAAGGCTCCTTAGCACCTTCCAAACCCACAACCTCTACCACCTAGAAGGACAAGGGCAGCAGATAGATGAGAACACTACCTTCTGGAAGTTTCCCTCCAAGCCACTCACCATCCTGACTTGGAAATATATCGCCGTTCCTTCACTGTCGCTGGGTCAAAATCCTGGAACGCCCTCCCTAACAGCACCGTGGGTGTACCTATACCAAACTGACAAAATCCTGGAACTCCCTCCCTAACAGCACCGTAGGTGTACGTATACCAAACTGACAAAATCCTGGAACTCCCTCCCTAACAGCACCGTAGGTGTACGTATACCAAACTGACAAAATCCTGGAACTCCCTCCCTAACAGCACAGTGGGTGTACCTACACCACATGGACTACAGCGGTTCAAGAAGGCAGCTCACCCACCACCTTCTCAAGGGCAACTAGGGATGGGCAATAAATGCTGGGCCCAGCCAGCGACACCCACATCCCATGAATGAATAAAGAAAGTTTACTAACCTAGCAACCAGTTGTAGGCAATTTTAGCAGATCAACACTGAGCACAAGCTTGCATCATCCTTCTGTTCACTCATCTAACCTGTTCAATGGATTAGCACTGCCTTTAATGTAGAAATACCCCATAAATGCAATTATCCAGAATGATACCAGAGCTGAAAGGATAAGATTACAAAGACAGGCTTTCATTTCCGTTAGTATAAAAGATTAAGAGGTGATCTAATCGTGCTGTTTAAGCTAGTTATAAGATTTGATAGGGTAGATAGAGAAGAGCTAGTCCCTCTGGTTAGGGTGGGGTGGGGGGGGGGAGTGGGTTCAGAATATGGGGGGCATAACCTTAAAAGCAGAGCTAGGCTGTTCAGGGGTGATGAAAGGTCAGTGCAATTAAATGTAGAACCCCTCTCAACTCCAGGCCCAGTACATGTACCATAATCCCAAAAATAGTCAACAGGAACACACCGAGCTTAATTGTTTGGCCATTGGCTATAAAATACTTTACTGTGTTAGTGACGTGTGGTGAGGTAGCTGCTCTGCTGAGTTAAGTGCACTGTCCTTCATGCACAAGAACTTGTGTTTGAACTCAAAACCAACCTTATCAGCTGAAAGGTCTCATCCTCTGCTAACTATAAAGTGCCAAAGTTAAACAAATGTGTTCAGCGACACCCAGTTCCCAATGAGTCTTCACCCACAACACACAACTGGTGATAAGAGGAACCTCATTCGGAGGGGTCACCAGAGCAATACTGCATCCGAATCTGAGCAAGATACTCTAGAAAGGACGGCAAGGTGTTAGAAAGGGTGCAGGGTAAATGTACTCGAGTGTGAGGAGGGATAATGGCTGCAGCTGTTGAAGAGACCGGAGCTGTGATTGTTAGAACAGAATAGCTCAAGAGGAGATAGAAGGGCTCAAAATCATGCAAAGTTTTGATATAGATCAGAAATTGATTCTCGTGGCAGGAGTCAGTAACATGAGGAGACAGGTTTAAGGTTATTGACAAAGGAATTAGAGGGGAGTTGAGGGGAATTTTGCACAGCGAGTTGTTGTGATGTGGAATGCACCACCTGAAAGGAAGCAGATTCAATAGGAACTTTCAAAAGGAAACTGGATAAATACCTGAAATGGAAATACTTCCAGGGCTATGGGGAATTACAGGGAAGTGGGGCCAATAAGGTTGCTATTTTTGATGGGCTGAATGGCCTCATTCAGTGCTGTATGATTCTATGAGTCAAATGGTTATATCACATAAGCACAGAGGCAGGCCATTCAGCCCAGCTGCTCTGTGTTGGTGTTTATGAGGTGGTGGTGGCATAGTGGTATTATCATTGGACTAATATTCCAGGGGACCAGGTAATTCTCTGGGGACTCAGGTTTAAATCCCACTGTGGCATTTGGTGGAATTTGAATTCAACAATAATCAGGAATTAAAAGTCTAATGACCACAAAGCCATTTCTGATTGTTGTAAAAACCTATCCAGTTCACTAATGTCCTTTAGGGAAGGAAATCTGTCATACTTACCTGGTCTGGCCAACATGCCCACAGCAATGTAGTTTAAACGCCCTCTGAACAAAGGATGGGCAATAAATGTTAGCCTAGCCAGCGATGCCCACATGTCATGTAAGAATTAAAAACTTCCTTCCATCCTGTATCATCTCATCCTACCATCATAACGTTCTTAGGTCATCAATACGGTTTCAGTGAACAGAGTGGGTGTATAAAATGTTCGTTGTGTGTCTATTAGAACAGTGAAAGCAAACGGCAAACAAATTACAGGCTTGGTCTTTGCAAGCAAGGGCTTTGTCTTGGGGGAGCACTTTGAGGTTTACCACTCACTGAAAGTACTAGTGACAACACATAGAAACTAGGAGCAGGAGTTGGCCATTTGGCCCTTCGAGCCTGCCCCACCATTCATTATGATCATGGCTGATCCTCTATCTCAACGCCATATTCCCGCTTTCTCACCATACCCCTTGATGGCCCTGATAGCCAAAAAATGATCAATTTCTTTCTTGAATATACTCAGTGACCCGGCCTTCACAGCCTTCTGTGGTAAAGAATTCCACAGGTTGACCACCCTCTGAGTCAGGAAGTTCTTTCCTCATCTCAGTCCTAAATGGCCTGCTCTATATCCTGAGATTGTGGCCCCTGGTTCTAGACTCCCCAACCTGCGGAAACATCCTCCCTGCATCTAGTCTGTCTAGCCCTGTTAGAATTTTATACGTTTCAATCAGATCTCCTCTCATTCTTCTAAACTCTAGTGAATGCAGGCACAATCGAACCAATCTCTCCTCATATGACAGTCCTGCCATTCCCAGTACCAGCCTAGTGAACCTTCGCTGCACTCCCTCTATGGCAAGTATATCCTTTCTTAGGTAAGGAGACCAAAACTGCATGCAATGCTCCTGCTGTGGTACCACCAAGACCCTGTATAACTGTAGTAAGACATCCCTACTTCTGAACTCAAATCCTCTTGCAATGAAGGCCAACATACCATTTGCCTTCCTAATTGCTTGCTGCAGCTGCCTATTCACTTTCACTGACTGTTGTACAAGGACACTCAGATCTCTTTGTAATTCCACATTTCCCAATATATCACCATTCACACTGAAGCTTATAACTTCACATTTATCCACGTTACACTGCATCTGCCATGTGTTTTCCCACACACACAACTTGTCTAAATAACCCTCAAGCCTCCTAACATCTTCCTCACAATCCTGCCCGGTTTTGTGTCGTCAGCAAACTTGGGAATATTGCATTTTGTTTCCTCATCCAAGTCATTTATATATATCATGAATAACTGGGGCCCAAGCACTGATCCCTGCGGTACACCACTAGTCACCGCTTGCCATCCAGAAAAAGACCCACTTATTCCCACTCTCTGTTTCCAGTCTGTCAACCAATCCTCAATCCATGCCAGTATATTACCCCCGATCTCATGTGCTTTAATTTTGCCCACTAGTCCCACTTATGTGGTACTTTATCAAAATCCTTCTTGAAATCCAAATATGCTACATCCACTGGCTCTCCTTATCTATTCTACTAGTTACATCCTCAAAAAAATCCAGTAGATTAGTTAAGCATGACTTCCCTTTAATTAACCCATGCTGACTTTGTCTAATCCCGTTAATGCTTTCCAAGTGTTCAGTTACCACGTCTTTTATAATAGACTAGCATTTTCCCCACTACAGGTGTTAGGGTAACTGGTCTGTAAGTCCCCCTTTCTTCTCTCCCTCCATTTTTAAATAGTGGGGTTACATTTGCCACCCTCTAATCTGTAGGAACTGCTCCAGAGTCTATACAATTTTGAAAGATGACCACCTATGCATCCAATATTTGCAGGGCCACTTCCATTAGTACATTGGGTGTAGATGATCAGGCCCTGGGGAATTTTCAGCCTTTAACTCTGTTAACTTCTCTAGCACCATTTTTTTTACTAATACTGATTTTCTTTCAATTCCTTCCTCTCACTTTGTTCCCTAATATTTCTGGGAAATTATTTGTGTCCTCTTTTGTGAAGACAGAACCGAAATATGTGTTCAATTCCTCTGCCATTTCTTTGTTCCCCATTATAATTTCCCCCATTTCTGACTGTAAGGGACCTACATTGCTAATCTTTTTCTCTTCACATATTTACAGAAGCTTTTGCAGTCAGTTTTTATGTTCCCTGCAAGATTACTCTCATGGTCCATTTTCCCCTTTTTGATCAATCTTTTTGTCCACTTTTGCTGAATTCTAAACTGTTCCCAATCCTCAAGCTTGCTGCTTTTTCTGGGAATTTTATATGTCTCCTCTTTGGATCCAATACTATCCCTAATTTCCTTTGTAATCCATGGTTGAGCCATCTTGCCTGTTTTATCTCTTGTCAATGGGAGCAATGTGCAGTGATAAATGAAGAGTATCTCACAATCTTGAGTATATTGACTTGTGAGTGCAATCTTTTCTAACATCTACTGGAAGCACTTCACAGAAAAAGAACTCTGAAACTCTGTGTTTAAAGGGACAGTAGCTCCCACAGCCTATGCAGTTTTCCCAGTAACATTGGAAATGTAAAATACCATCACTAATTCTACTCTTCATGGCTGGAAAGACCTCAAACTATAAGAAACTTGTTTTTCACAGGGTCACATTTTTCACAGAGACAAAATCATTCACAATAATTAAAATAAAAACAGAAAACACTGGAAATACTCAGCAGGTCAGGCAGCACCTGTGGAGAGAGAAACAGAGTGAACTGTCGGGATCTTCTGGTCCCCTCCAGTTGCAGGCATCATCGATTGACTTTTGGCCACTCTCCAAATTTTCCTGTCCCACCCATGATGATGTCCACTGCTGGCTTGACCGGGAAATCCCGCCAAATGTTTCAGGTCAATGACCTCTCATCAAAACTTTCCATTTATTCGCAGGCATCGGTTTGGCCATCAAATTTGGAATGTCATTCAGGCTGTGCCCCATTGAGTAAGAACCTTCCGGCAGCCTCTGAAAATTGTAGGGCTTGGCTTAGAGTACTTTTGGTGGGTTGAGGGTCCTCCAGTCTACAGCACAACTCAACAAGGCTCCTTCGACAGCATCTTCCAAACCCACGACCTCTACCATCTAGAAGGACAAGGCCAGCAGAGACATGGGAACACCACCACCTGGAAGTTCCCCTCCAAGTCACTCACCATCCTGACTTGGAAATATATCGGCCGTTCCTTCACTGTCGCTGGGTCAAAACCCTGGAACTCCCTCCCTAACAGCACTGTGGGTGTACCTACACCACATAGACTGCAGCGGTTCAAGAAGGCAGCTCACCCACCACCCTCTCAAGGGGCAATTAGGGATGGGCAATAAATGCTGGCCCCGCAAGTGATGCTCACATCCCATAAATGTTTTTTTTAAATGCAGGTTAAGTGGTGTATTCGAAATGTCTCAACCAATAGTACATGAAGCATAAGTTCAAATGACAATTTGCGAATATCAATTCAGTTTATAAAAATGAAAAGTTTGGAATCAGTGGAACTGACCACAAAGAGTCATATTCAACGTGAAACATTAACTCTGTTTCTCTCTCCACAGATACTGCCAAACCTGCTGAATTTTTCCAGCACTTTCCCTTTTTATTTCAGATTTCCAGCATCTGCAGTATTTTGCTTTTATGAGCTTGAAGCCGTTTGGCTTGTTGTAAAAACCCAACAGGTTCCCTGGCCCCTCCTCGGGCTGGGAACACACCCAGCTTGGCCTATGGGTGACTCCAGGCACGCAGCGATGTGATTGGCTCTGAAATGGCCTAGCAAAACCTGTCATTTGGATCAAAACTGCTTATGGGGCGGCTCACCACCATCTTCTCAGGGCAACTAGGGGCTGGCATTGCAAGTGAAGCCCGCATCCCATGAATGAATAACTAGAGTAAATTCATGCCACTCAAACTGACAGGAGGAGCCAGCTTTGAGATGGCAGAAGGCTGGGCATGACATCAGCCCACAACTTGCACATCAGCGTCCCGCAGTGTGACATTGATGGGTTGTTGCCTGTCGTGTGGTGTGCCACCACTGCTAAGGAGCACAAAGACAGCCCATCCTCATTGGACATTGGGTCACCAACTCTGACTGGACAAATTCCTGGAAGTTTGATCAAGTGCACCCCTGTCTCCAGATGCCCCACCCCTGCATGCCCCTCATCAATGGCCTAGAACCCACCCTCATTGTTGAACACTTTCCCCACCAATCGGAATGCTGACAGACCCTTTCTTACCCAATTGGATAATTGTTGACTGTGTCAACCCTGCCATGTTGCCCATCTCTAATATTTTGAGACATAGAAAGAGAAAGACTTGCATTTATATAGTGCGTTTCACAACCACCGGGATGTCTCAAAGCGCTTTACAGCCATTGGAGGACTTGTGAAGCGTTGGGCGGAATATTCTGCCCCCGCCCCCCCCCCCCCTCCGTCCCCCAACCAACACCAGCGGCCATCTTGGCAGGTGGGACAGGAAAATTTGGAGAGCCGTTAAAAGTCAATGGCTCTCCGAATGTTCCCGTCCCACCCGCCACAATGCCCACCGTTGTTGGGGGTCGGAAAATCCCGCCTGTCGTCACTGTTGTAATGTACGAAACACGGCGGGCAACTTGTGCACAGGAAGATCCCAGAAACAGCGACATGACAATGAGCAGATAACCTGTTTTAGGGATGTTGATTGAGGGATAAATATTGACGAGGATGTTGGAGGTAACTCTCCTGTTCTTCTTTGAAATAGTGCCGTAGGATCTCTTCCGTCCACCCAAGCAAGCAGATGGGGGCTTTGGTTTATTGTCTCATCCAAGAAGGTAGCACCCCCGACAGTGCATTGTTCCCTCAACTGCACTGGGGGTGCCAGCCTTGAATTTTGGTGCAAGGCTTAAACCCAGAACCTTATCATTCAGAAACAAGAGTGCGACCGACTGAGCTACAGATCACAATTAAATAAAACTTTCAAAGATTTCAATGAAGATGAAAGAAACGCTCGTTTTCTAATGCCTGCTATAATTCTTCTCCTGAATGCTGCTCTCAGCTGTAGCCTGGATATTAATCTTTATTTGCTGGCGACTCAAGAGGATTCCTAAACGCTAATGGAACATGTAGCGCTTTTGAAATGTGCTGGGTGTCGTAATGCTGCAACTTCTATTTCTCCACAGAATCTGACTGTTGCACCGATTGCAAATAAAATGCTTCTGTGATGAGCTTCAGTGTCAACAAGAGCCTTTGACACACAGTAGTTTACCCAAAGTCATGATATCTCCCTCACATGCTCCGTGTTGGTGCTAGTCTGTTTCCGAAGTGAAGCTTTAGTTCAGAGTTCAGGCATTCCACGATTCTTGTATGCAGACCTCCCACAAGTTGCTTCACTCTGGCACATTTGCCCAGTTTCCACCCTTAAACCATAAAAATAGATCATGGAATGCAAACCAATCGACTCCAAGGATCATCTACGTCGACTACAGATGTGCTGTAAATTTGTCAGTACAATGATTGCTCGAACCAATAAAGCGAAATTGGAAGGGTTTCTTTATAAACCTCTTGGCTCTAAGCACTGGCAAAAATACTTATTTGAAGATATATCTGTCCCTGGGATCTTGCCATACCATTTTTTTTTTAAACAGATGCCCTGATTTTAGCCAGCTGCATTCTGCTTTGACCAGTTTCAAACTCCAAGCTTTCATTGGCTCAGTGTGCCAATGCAGTCCACATGTTTCACTGCACCCAGCAACGCCAACCAGAGGTGCAGCATTCTACCCCTGGACTGCACTGAACTCCAGGTGGAGGAGCTACAAATGACCACTGAGTGAAGAGGGGAAAATAACATTTTTTTTTAAAAGTGCAGCTCCCGATTGTCTACCAGGGATCTCCACCTGGGGGCAGACACCTGTTTGGATAGTTGTTGAAAGCAGTAATGTTCTTACCTGTGACACATTTCTTGGTGAATTCACCTGAATTGTCACGGTGTCAGCTGTGCTCAGTGGGGCAGCTCTCTTGCCTTTGAGTCAGACGTTTGTGGGTTCAAGCCCCACTCTAGACAGAAGTAAATTGTTGTCCTGTGTATGTGCTATTGCTGGTATAATTCAGTCTTCAAGGCTTGTTATTGATCTGAAGCTAATGGAAATAACATATACACAGATTGTGACTTACTGTGGATTTTCCACATAGCCAGGTTTCACCAGGGGTGACTATTTTATGGAACGATGACCCCTCATCAGTTGGCGTGCATGGCTGAGTCCTTGTAAGTCACATTTGGGTGTGTGATTGTGCAGGAACAGAGATATCGGTCTCAAAAGCAATGAGTTGAGGGTTCTGTATTTCCAGTTAATCTGGTCCATCTGAAACAGGTCAAGGCAGATCCCATGGCTCTATTCACAATAACTAGACAGGGAAAGATAAAACCGGAGCCTAAACATTACACACTTATAACTTTCATTTGCAGTGTTCCATATTGCAAACATATAACTGCAAATCCAGCCACAGTTTCAGCCTGTTCCTGTATATAGCAGCACAAGTGACTTCCCAGTTAATACCAGCCAGCTGAATGCAACTGATCATACAATTAATAACCATGACCATTCACACTGCAACAATATCACAACAGTCCCTACTATTTCCAAAGGTGGAATTGAACAATAACAGACTGGAAAAAATGCTCTGCTCCCTGCAGCCTATCCCACACAACTGTGATGCCTCCCGTACCACGATATATAGACTCCCCAATCCATCAAAAGCCTTCCTGGGAGAGGCAAAGAACCAGACCAAAGTCCAGGCCAAGATGAGAGAAGGAAATCGGGAAATCCCTCCACTGCCCCTTAGGAGATCAAAACTAATCCAGGAGATCACCCAGGCCCAGATTAGAGCCATTAATTAACTTTATTCAAAGTGGCCTTTGTCCCAGGCAGAAATTGGTACAGCTTTTATTGTGAGGGGTGTCGATAGAGTGGATAAGAAGACCATTTTTACCTTGGGAGTGATGGTATTGTAGTGGTGATGTCTCTGGTCTAGTAATCCAGAGGCCCAGGCTGGTATTCTGGGGATATGTGTTCAAGTCCTACCATGGCTGTTGGTGGAAATTAAATTCATTTAATAAATCTGGAATTGAAGGCTAGTCACAGTATGTACATAGCATCATTGCTGTAAAAACCCATCTGGTTCATTAATGGCCTCTAAGGAAGGGATCAGCTTTTGGATGTGGAGAGAATGCTTCCACTTGTGGGAGAATCTAGAACTAGGGGTCACTCACTTAAGACAGAGACGAGGGGAATTTTTTTCTCTCAGAGGGTCTCACATGAGTCTTTGGAACTCTCCTCCTGAAAAGGTGGTGAAAGCAGAGACTTTGAATATTTTCAAGGCAGAGCTAGATAGATTCTTGATTAATAAGGGGGTGAAAGGTTATCAGGGGTAGGCAGGAATGTGCGGTTGGGGTTACTTTCAGATCAGCCATGATCTTATTGAATGGTGGAGCAGGCTCGAGGGGCTGAATGGCCTTCTCCTGCTCCTAATTCATATATTTGTATGTATGTATGATTGAGGGGTCAATAACCGGAGGTAGGAGGTTTAGAGGGGATTCGATTTTTTTTCACCCAGAGGGCAGTGAGGATCTAAAACTCACTGCCTGAAAAGGCGGCAGAGGTAGAGGCAGAGACCCTCACAGCATTTAAAAATTCATTGGACATGCACTTGTATTGCCATAACCTACAGGCCAAGAACTGGAAAATAGGACTAGCTAGATAGCTACTTATCACCCAGCGTGGATATGATGGGCCAAATGTCTTCCTCCCATGCAGTAAATTTCTATAATTCACTCGAAGGAATTCAGCGAATCAACCTCATGGTAAATATCCAAACAAAAGTAAAATAACGCAGGAGCTGGGGAATAAATGGAGCAGAAAATGCTGGAAATACTCATTAGGTCAAGCAACATCTGCGTGGAGAGAGAAACAAAGTTAACATTTCTGTCGTCGGGTGTTTTGAAACTGACACCCATACCCCAAGAATGAATTAATAAAGGGAGAATGCTTCATGGAGAATTGCCACTGGCACCTTCTCAAGTCATTATGGCCCCACCAGGCATCCACACTCTGAGAATGAATAAACCAGAAACTGTGGAACTTCCAACAATTTCCCGATGAAATTCAGACTCTACCTCTTAGCTGGAAAATCGTTCTCATGAGTTAAAATGATGCTCGAAAACATTACATAAAATGTCCTGTGAAACTCTTCACGTAGCCCATAGTTGATTCGCATGCAGGTCTTGGCTTGAGAATGACTCCATCTTAAAAGAGTTTATGGAAGTTTCAAAGGCTCAAGACTGGCCCAGCCAGTGACATCCACGTCCCATGAATTAATTTTTTTAAAACTTCCACAAATTTTTTCAAGTTAGACAGCCAGTTTTAGAGGATTATATGCGTTTAATTATTCAACAAAATTCCAAAGTTATGATAACAAGTTACCATCAATGTTAAAAGATTCTTCTCATTGGAATTGGACACTTAAAGCATTATATCAATGCACTTGTCTATTTTTGAAAAACTTCCAATTTAAATGAAACTGTTTATACAAAATTCCTTGTGAAGCCTATGTTCTGAGCTTACTTCAGTTTGTGAAACAGAGAAGCTGTACAAAGATGTTCCCCTCCTAATATAGTGATCAAAATGTTGGTGTCAAAATCAACACTGGATCTCTCATTGTGTATGTAGTTCTGTCACATGCGGTTTCCAAATTTGTTCAATCAATTTCTTTGGCTGCAGGATGAAAGGCGAATACATAGCCCACACAAATTAGCAAACAGTGATACCGAGCCAAAGAAGTAGAATAGAATTACATGATTCCCAGAGGCAGTTACTTAGGTTGGGAACAAGATAAGTCTGTCT
This sequence comes from Isurus oxyrinchus, assembly GCA_026770705.1. Taxonomy (NCBI): domain Eukaryota; kingdom Metazoa; phylum Chordata; class Chondrichthyes; order Lamniformes; family Lamnidae; genus Isurus; species Isurus oxyrinchus. The sequence goes on from JANJGN010000029.1 coordinate 25,327,667, forward strand.
CAATATCGACTTCAGGTCATTTAGAGAAGACAAATAAACATCACTTAGACAAATATCCAACTCTATGCCCGAAGGATTCAGGGCTTGAGTTGACAATTATGATTCGATATATTCCTTGAAGTGTCTACAGATGGCTTCCTGTCCCCAGGCATCCTGCCCTCACACCCTGGCAGGGAAGGGAATGAGGGACTCAAGGGGCAATGCCCTGATGGGAATGGGGAAAGTGGAGGTAATTGGAAAATGAACACAATCTTCATTATCTGATTGGCTGATCCTTGACCCAGTCAAACATGTCTCCAATTCTTCTAAAGCTGGTTAAACAAATTAGTTCATAAATTACAATTTGTTTCGGTTACTCTGTTCATTTTTCTTCCTACGTAGAATTTCCCAATGATTAATCCTTCGTTCCTGGAGGCTCCAGGGCTGGCAATCTGATTGAGGGTGCATGTTTAATTTTTGGGAGGTGTGTTTTATGCATAATCGATGCAAGGAGCAACTTTACTGAGGAATGGAAGATTTGTCCACTATCTACATCCCGTGTGAACAAAGATCAAAACAATGTGCCCCTATTAATGTTAACAATCAAGATCAGACCAGTGCTCCTTACAACTATAAAATGTCAAACAAAAACAGAAAGTTCTGGAAAAACTCAGCAGGTCTGACAGCATCTGTGGAGAGAGAAAAACAAAGTCAATGTTTCGAGCCCCTTCCAAACCCACAACCTCTACTATCTAGAAGGATAAGTGCAGCAGATAGATGGGAACACCACCACCTGGAATTTCCCCTCCAAACCACTCACCATCCTGACTTGGAAATATATTGGCCGTTCCTTCACTGTCACTGGGTCAAAATCCTGGAACTCCCTCCCTGACAGCACTGTGGGTGCACCTACACCACAGGGGTTCAAGAAGACAGCTCACCCCCACCTTCTCGAGGGCAATTAGGGATGGGCAATAAATGCTGGACCCAGCCAGCGACGCTCACATCCCATGAATGAATTAAAAAAAAACCTCAACCAACATCACTAAAATTATCACATTGCTGCTTGTGGGATCTTGCTCTGTACAAATCGGCTGGTGCATTTCCTGCGTTACAACAGTGGCTTGACTTCAGAAGTACTCCATTAGCTATAAAGCACTTTAGAACATCTTAAGTTGTAAAAGGCAGTAGTTTTTGTTTCGGTTATTAAACAGCAAACACTTTTTTTCACCAACCTAACTCCCAGAGTTGAAAGCTAAAACTAACTTTATCGAATGGAGCCACTAGTCCTCCAACCTCTTGCCCCTATAAATTTATTCTGCAAGTTAAATTCCAATTGCTAATCCTCAAAATAGCAAAGTATTCACACAGCAATCTTTTTGGTTTTGATAATGAGATCACACATCAATAGGGGTAGGGACAGTACTGACAAGAGACCGGAGTATTATGGGCAGAATTTCTCACTCCAGAGTGTGGGCGCAGCGCCCGACATGCTCAAGCGTGAAATAGCGGGCGATGATGTCGAGCGAGCGTCCCAATGTCATCGTGCACTCGCAGGATGTTTCGGTCTGCAGGCGGGCGCCAGAGTTGGTGGTGCACCCGCCGACAAGTAAGAGGCCCTGTTAAGGCCATTAACATATTAATCATTAACATATTAACCAACTGTGACCTTTCACTGCCCGTCCAACACTACGGTTAGCGGGTGGGAAAAATCGGCCTGGAGGCCTTTGCCTTTTTGGGGAAACCTCATCCAAGCAGGGGATGAGGTTTCCGCACGGGATGAGGTTTCCGATATTAATTTAAAAAGTTAAAATGTTTGGGCAGAATTTGCATCCGCTATATGTTCTGCCCTCAGGGAGCTTTCTGTGAGTGCTCCACCCACCCCCCCTGTGCCCTCGCTGACTTCAGCGCTCGCCCCCCTCCTGCACCTCCCACCCCGGCCACTCTGAGCCTTTCAATGTGCCTTTCACGCCAGCTGGCCGTAAACTGGCAGTCGGGGGTCCATCCGTTCCACAGCCACTCTCGGGGCTGCCAATCAGCAACGCCCACCGAACTGAAACTCCTGCCCTATAGACAGTACAGCACAGGTGGAGGCCATTCCACCCGACATGCTTCTGCTGGTCCTCACTCAGCAGCTACAGCTGTCGCCTTTAATTCTATTTCCTTTGCCCTTTGCTCAAATCATTTAATATTCTTCCTTTTTAAATGCATGACTAATCCACTTTCAAATGATGCTGTCATCTCGAACTCATTAGGCACATATAGGAATGTGGGACCATAGGAATTGGAAAATGCCATTCAACCCATCGAGTCCGTTCTATCATCCTGGCTCATGGCTCATCTGTATCATAACTCCATCTATCTGTCTTGGTTCCACAACCCCTATCACCTTTAAGCAGCAAAAATCTATTGTTCTCAACTTGATCCTCCAACCCCTACAGCTTTGTTAAAGGGAAAAGGATCCCAGATTTCCATTGTCCTTATTCTTTCATGGTTGTTCCCCATCCCTAATTGCCTTGGACTAAGTGGCTTGCTAGGGCATTTCAGAGGGCATTTAAGAGCCAATCGCATTGCTGTGGGTCTGGAGTCACATGTAGGCCAGACCGGGTAAGGACAGCAGATTTCCTTCCCTAAAGGACATTGGTGAACCAGATGGGTTTTTGTAACAATGGATGATAGTTTCATGGTCAACATTACTGCAACTAGCTTTCAATTAAAGGTTTATTAATTGAATTTAAATTCCACCAGCTGCCGTGGTGGGGTTTGTACCTGGGCCTCTGGATTACTAGCCCAGCTTTATTCCCATTTCCTGCCTCTTGCCTGAAGAAGTGTCTCCTGACATCACCCCTGAATGGCCTGACTTTAATTTTAAGGCAATTCCACCTCACCTCGTTCTAGATTCTCCCCACCAGAGAAAATGGTTTCCCGCTCTCCGCACCTAACAAATCCTTTCATTGTCTTAAGCAATTAAATCACCCCTTAATATTCCATACTCAAAGTAATGCAAGCCTAGTCTCTGTACCTTCTCCTCATAATTTCATACTTTCAGAGCCTGTATCATTCTGATCAGCTGCCCCGATCTCCAGGGACAATATGTCCTTTGTGAAGAATGGGGCCCCGAGCTGAATGCTGCAGGTAGAGTCTAACAGGAGCTTTCTATAACTCTAGCATCACTCCTGACCCACAGCAATGCGATTGGCTCTTAAATACCCTCTGAAATGCCTCAGGTGAAGGCCAAAAACCCCTTCAGCCTTTTCATTGTTTTTTGTGCCAATTCACTTAGGGTTTGGTCATTTCTGAGCCTGGGCCTCTCTCAGCTCCTCCACATCTAGGAAAGTGTTTCCACGAGGAAAAATATTCGCCTAAATTCCTTTTATCCAAATGTGATATAAAAGAAAACGATGCAGCCATCCCATACACCTCCTCCGGCGAAATATAGCAAAGTTTGATCATGATGACATTGCCACTTTAAAAAGCAGAACTCATCTTCCCTGACACCATCCATACTCCCATGTAAGCCAAGCTAAATTTACAATATTCTTTTGTTATATTCCCTTTAGAACAAACCTAACTCACAACGTGTACCCATTGCTCAGAGCTCAGGGCTGTAAATTTAACCCCGGCCCATGACTTTTGGACTTGGCAAGGTGAGGTGGTTAACCTGCTTTCTCCGTCCCTATAAACTTTTGCAATACCTAGGGCAAACTCCACGGTAACCCATACTTCTGAACCTGCTATAGAGGTCACTCGATCCACGTTAACAACTAACCAACACACCGCGCCACAAAGCAATAGAACTGGGAAAAGGCGCCCTGTTCTGATACCAATTCAGCAGCTCGATATATATCGTTGGTGATTTTCATTTCCCTCGGCTTCTATGCAAATTAAAATTGGGAGCAATGTAGAATGGACAGCTGAATTAATGTCATCTATCTTACATGATGAACCAAAGTCAAAGTTATCCCAATGGGTTCACCAAATCAGTTGCACCATTATAATGGCTCAGTGGTAACATGTGCACATCTGAGTTAAAAGGTTCTGACTTCAAAACCCCACTCCAGTAATTTGAGCACAAAATCCAGGCTGACACTCCCAGTGCCAGTACTGAGGGAGTGCTACACTGTCAGTGATACCATCTTTCAGATGAGGTGTTACCTTGAGGTCCAGTCTGCCCTCAGGTGGCGGTGACGGGTACTACAAAACTATTTCAAAGAAGAGCAGGGGAATTATTCCCAGTGTCCTGCTCAATATTTAGCCCTCAATCCACATCATTAAAACAGATTATCTGGTCATGACCACATTGGTCTTTGTAGGAGCTTGCTGTGTGCAAATTGGCTGCCTTGTTTCCTCCATTACCACAGTGACTGCATTTCAAAAGTGGATGTAAAATGCTTTGAGAAGTCTTAATAAGTTCTTTAGTTTCCATCTTACATATTTTTAAATCGAGACACACCCCACTGTCTCCTCCTTTAACTGATAACTGTGGAACTCTTCACTTTCACCAGTCTTTCCATAAGCAGCCTATTAAGTCCTAAAAGTATGGCAGAAAGCCTCTTCCTTCTTTAATAAGACAAGCTACATTAACAAGGGTGACAGGTTTTGAAGTGGGAGTACTGTCCTAGAAATGGAGCTACACAATTTATCTTTTCACTTCCTCTGATTTTCACCAGTGGGTGCTCAGGCCTCAGCGTTCTTGTACATATCACCCTTCACACCACCTCACCCCCAACACCAGCCCGCCCACCACATCACCCCATCCAATATCCAAAACATAGACACTCCTTAATTTCCATATCACTGACTCTAATAAATCTGAGTGGGGTGATGAACACCAGCTGGTTTAAGGCTTTAAACCAGCTTATATTTCAACTCTTTCTTGGACTCGAACTCAAGTTCTGTCGAAGGGTCATGAGGACTCGAAACGTCAACTCTTTTCTTCTCCGCCGATGCTGCCAGACCTGCTGAGTTTTTCCAGGTAATTCTGTATTTGTTTTGGATTTGCAGCATCCGCAGTTTTTTTGTTTTTATTTACATGGTTCCTGGCCATGCGATATTGCAAAGAGGATGTTAATCCTTTTAAGATAAACAGTTTATAATCACACATATTTTACGTTGCGTGCATTACATTCTCCTCTGAATCTTTCCTGATGTACTTGTATCCTTGTCGATGCCAAGCGATTCAAACTGCAGGCTATATGATGGAGCAGGGGTCTGCAACCTGCCGCTCTTTAACATCTAATTTATGGCCCCCAACTTTTTTCACTTGAATCATATTACCCTGAAAAAAAGACTAAAGTATATTAAGTCAAGTCAATAATCAAATAGATGGCTACACCACTCTCCTTACTGGGGGTGATTCAACGGCTTAACCAGATTTAACTTCGAAACTGCATTTTCAAGGATTAATTTGGACAATATTTGGTAACTATGGTTTAAAATGATAAATTAAAACTTCAAATCATCCTCAGCAGTGCAGTCTCCTAGTTGTTGACAGTTGATTCAGTTCATAGATGTTAAAGAATTTAGAATTCACAAAAAAAGAGTTTACTAAATTATAGAAATGATATTAGGAGAAATTTCACACACAGCAGGCTTGCTTCACTTCCTAAGGAATTTAGCAGCCGTGTTTTTATTGCAAGGATAAAACACTAATCATCATGCTGCACTTTATGGTTTCAAATGGTTATTTTAATGATAAATATTCCCATGCTCTAAATAAATCTATTCAAGTGGTAGAACTACATCACACTTATAGTGTAGGATTTATAGTTTTGTTAAACATAGGGCTGTAGCTTTAAGAACAATCCTGTGTGGTAAGATCACCTGATCAGTGTTAACCAATCAGTTAGTGGCACGTGAACCTCTAGGGGAGGGTTCTTATTTAGTTATGGAGTTTGATGCACACATGTAGCTGCTGTTGCTGTCTTGTAAATAAAGTTCAATGTTTCCACCAATAAAAGTTGCCTGGAAAATCAACTCTATAACAAATAGACAATGCCTCTGCTTCGAGGGTCAGGTTTTATGGCTGCGACCATTGTTGTTTCTAATGTAGCTAAGATGATGACTTATTCTGAGTCTGCTATCCTCTTTCTATCTGTCTCTGCTGTAGGTACTCCGACCAGGAGCTCTCTCATGGTATGTCACACTCGTCAGTCTTACACCATCCTCACCATCCAGTGGAGCTCATTTGCAACCACTCTGTGACGTCCATCATCCAACGACACCTATAGGTCCACCCCTCTTGTCCTCTAGGAGAGAGAGAGAGAGAGCGCTCTGTAATTTTTCAGCTCTGATCAAATGGCCAACATACTGACATGTTTTTTTTCTGGGAGTCAATTTTTAGAGGTCTTTATGCTCTTGGAATTTCCAGCACCTCTTCATTTGCCTTATGGTCTGTATGTGGAATTTTTTAAGCAAGGACTTAAGCATCCACATTTCAAAGGCTTCCACCATTTCCTTCCACAGGTCTTTATTTTTTGTCCATGTTTCTGAGGTACACAGGAAAGTGAATGGAACGTGACACCTTAGGAGCGTTTTCCTTGTTAGAAACGTATTGGAAGTGCTTTTATCACAAGAATCAGTTGAAAAATTGCCTTTAGCTATCCTTACTTGAGTTTGAATGAATTCCAAAACTTCCTTTTCTTTCTGTTTGTTTGCATGTTCTGAAATATTTCCTTGTTTTTAAGGTGAGCTTCCAGTATCCCCCATACGGCATGGCTCTCTTGTTGCAACTCGTCTTTTAGGTAAAATGGAATATACTTTGCCTCCTCCTCAAAACTTTGAAAACATCCCACAAACTGGCTGCAGGATTTTCTCCATTACAAGAGTCCACACACTTTCAAAGCGACTCACTGGCTAGAACCAGCTTTGGGGGCAGCCTGAGGTCACGAAAGGCGCTATAGAAATGTAGGTCATTTCTTTATTTTTCAACAGGTAAAGCCCAAAGAGTTTCCCTCTGCTCCAGCAGTGCCTTCAGCAGGTATCAGTTAAATCTCTAATTGACCTTCTGCTCATGCCCTTTACACTTGCTGCCCTCTTCTGCAGCTAGTCCACAGCCAATTTAAGCCAAGTCACCGAATTCATGCTCAATAGTCTAAGCTGAGGTCTGTCCACTGACTCACTATAACCTCTGTAAAAATAAATAAATAACATGGCATTTATATTGCCTTTCAAAGCTAGATAATACCACCGATTGCTCACTGAGGATTGGTACACTGTTAAGAGAAAGCTCTGGCACTCCTGATGCCCCCCCCCCCATTACTTTGAAGCGCTCCACATTATGGAACTAAACTAATAACAGCATCCTGAGTTGAGATTGAAAAGACATCTGGATCCACGCTTGTCTGAAAACCTGGTGATCTGAGTTACCCTGAAAGACAAGTGTGCTTGGGAGAGGGGGGTGCAGAGCAATACAAGAGTCTTTCCAAACCTTCACTCCCTTCTTCACTTTGCTGTGTCTAACATCTGTCATCCTCAGTTAGTTAGTTTTGACTTCTATTAACTTTTCCTTTAACATGGGAAACCTAAGTGACAGTCATACATACCCTAGTGAAAGATGTGCATTTATATAGCACCATTTCTGACTTCAGGATGTGCAGGCCTCCAATAGCGAATGAAGCACTCATGAGGTACATGCATCACTGAAACATTTGCATATTGTAAGCTAAACAACAGCAAGATAAAGAACTAGACAATCTGTTTTAGTAATGCTGGTTGGGGGAGAACCATTAGCTGGAACACCACCAGAAACCATCCTGAACCTGGTTAAATGGTGGCTGTTCAGCAGTTTTCAACTGGGGAACTTTGCTGTCAATCCCTCTCAGGACAGTTCCCTTATGTGGGTTTTCCACTCCTCATTGATCCCAGTGCCAAGCTGGGAAGGACATCCCAAAGCCATCGGCACAAAGAGCAAGGCAAACCCAGGGCAAAGTGCCAGAATTAAAGGGTGCACCACCCGGGAGTGATCCGGTGATTTTTCTGTAATATAATAACAATCACATTTGCGGCAAAGGTGAAATTATTGTCAAAAATGATCATAAACTGGTAATTAAATTTCTATAAAGTTTTTGACTCATTATTGTTGGGAACATTGAGATTCTGGAAAACTCTAAAATTCATCAGCGACAGCAAGTGAAAGCACGTCATCAGGCCCTCACCCTTCTGCAGAATTCCACTTTCTTTTGATGCCAATTTCTTATCCAAACTGTTCAGCATACAATAAATCTGGGGTGTTTCACTGTGGGAACTCTTGAGTGTTTACTGTAACAGAGCGACTCTGAAACAACACGGAGAGACTTTTTATTATTCATTCACGGATGTGGCCTTTGCTGGCTGGATCAGCATTTGTTGCCCATCCCTAATTGCCCTTGAGAGGGTGGTGGTGAGCTGCCTTCTTGAACCACTGCAGCCCATGCAGTGTAGGTACACCCACTATTAGGGAGGGAGTCCCAGGATTTTAACCCAGCGACAGTGAAGTTACGGCCGATATATTTCCAAGTCAGGCTGGTGTGTGGCTTGGAGGAGAACTTCCAGGTGGTGGTGTTCCCCATCTACCTGTTGCCCTTGTCCTTCTAGATGGTAGCGGTCGTAAGTTTGGAAGGTGCTGTCGAAGAAGCCTTGGAAGTTGCTGCAGTGCATCTTGTAGATGGTACACACACTGCTGCTACTGTGTGTTGGTGGTGGGGGGAGTGAATGTTTGTGGATGGGGTGCCAATCAAGCGGGCTGCTTTGTCCTGGATGGTGTTGAGTTTCTTGAGTGTTGTTGGAGCTGCACTCATCCAAAATGAATGTTTAATACAAATTTGTTACAGTGTTATTTCGGCAAATTGTCTATCTCATATATTCTAAATATTAGACAGGAGACAGCTAGGTTACACTTTCACACCCTAGCATCTAGCATTGTAATTTCAGGGCCAGTAACACTCAAACCAGACACTAAGGTGGGGTTGAGCTGTCATCTGGCTCAGTGGGTAAAACTCTTTGACTAAATAAGGACAATGTGAGTTCAAGTCACACTCCAGAAACTGGGTACACAAGTCAGTCTGACTCCCAGAGCAGTACTGAGTGGGGGTCCAGGGTACTGGCCCATCAGTGACAAAGAACCATCAATATATGTCCAAGTCAGGATGGTGTGTGATTTTGTACTGATGGTGTTCCCATGTGCAAGTGTCATTTCCCATTTAGCAGTTCAAAAGAAAGATCTGCATTTATATAGCACTTTTCATCCCAAAGTGCGTTTCAGCCAAGGAAGCATTTTTTTGAAGTATAGGCATTATTGTAATGTAGGAAATGGCAGCCAATTTATGCACAGCAAGCCCCCAGAAAGAGCAATGTGATAACGATCAGACAACCTGTTTTCTTGTGATATTGATTGAGGAATAAATATTGGTCAGGATGACAGCAATAACTATCCTGTTGTTCGAAATATTGCCATGGGGATCTTGGTTTAATGTTTCATCCGATAGATGGCACCTCCAACAGTACAACACGTGCTCTGTACTGACCCTCCGACATTGCAGCGCTCCCTCAGTACTGACCCTCTGACAGTGCAGCACTCCCTCAGTACTGACCCTCTGACAGTGCAGCGCTCCCTCAGTACTGATCCTCTGACAGTGCGGCGCTCCCTCAGTACTGACACTCTCACAGTGCGGCGCTCCCTCAGTACTGACCCTCTGACAGTGCGGCGCTCCCTCAGTACTGACACTCTCACAGTGCGGCGCTCCCTCAGTACTGACCCTCTGACAGTGCGGCGCTCCCTGAGTACTGACCCTCTGACAGTGCGGCGCTCCCTCAGTACTGACCCTCTGACAGTGCGGCGCTCCCTCAGTACTGACCCTCTGACAGTGCGGCGCTCCCTCAGTACTGACCCTCTGACAGTGCGGCGTTCCCTCAGTACTGACCCTCTGACAGTGCGGCGCTCCCTCAGTACTGACCCTCTGACAGTGCGGCGCTCCCTCAGTACTGACCCTCTGACTGTGTCTCTCAGTACTGACTCTCTGACAGTGCAGCGCTCTCTCAGTACTGACCCTCTGACAGTGCAGCGCTCTCTCAGTACTGACTCTCTGACAGTGCGGCGCTCTCTCAGTACTGACCCTCTGACAGTGCAGCGCTCCCTCAGTACTGACTCTCTGACAGTGCAGCGCTCTCTCAGTACTGACTCTCTGACAGTGCGGAGCTCCCTCAGTACTGACCCTCTGACAGTGCGGCACTCCCTCAGTACTGACCCTCTGACAGTGCGGCACTCCCTCAGTACTGACCCTCCAACAGTGCGGCACTCCCTCAGTACTGACCCTCCGACAGTGCGGCACTCCCTCAGTACTGACCCTCCGACAGTGCGGCACTCCCTCAGTACTGACCCTCTGACAGTGCGGCACTCCCTCAGTACTGACCCTCCGACAGTGCGGCACTCCCTCAGTACTGACCCTCCGACAGTGCGGCACTCCCTCAGTACTGACCCTCCGACAGTGCGGCACTCCCTCAGTACTGACCCTCCGACAGTGCGGCACTCCCTCAGTACTGACCCTCTGACTGTGCGGCGCTCCCTCAGTACTGACTCTCTGACAGTGTGGCGCTCTCTCAGTACTGACTCTCTGACAGTGCGGCGCTCTCTCAGTACTGACTCTCTGTCAGTGCGGCGCTCTCTCAGTACTGACTCTCTGACAGTGCGGCACTCCCTCTGTACTGACCCTCTGACAGTGCGGCGCTCCCTCAGTACTGACCCTCTGACAGTGCGGCGCTCCCTCAGTACTGACCCTCTGACTGTGCAGCGCTCTCTCAGTACTGACTCTCTGACAGTGCAGCGCTCTCTCAGTACTGACCCTCTGACAGTGCAGCGCTCCCTCAGTACTGACCCTCTGACAGTGCAGCGCTCCCTCAGTACTGACTCTCTGACAGTGCGGCGCTCCCTCAGTACTGACTCTCTGACAGTGCGGCGCTCTCTCAGTACTGACCCTCTGACAGTGCAGCGCTCCCTCAGTACTGACCTTCTGACAGTGCAGCGTTCCCTCAGTACTGACCCTCTGACAGTGCAGCGCTCCCTCAGTACTGACCCTCTGACAGTGCAGCGCTCCCTCAGTACTGACCCTCTGACAGTGCGGTGCTCCCTCAGTACTGACCCTCTGACAGTGCGGCACTCCCTCAGTACTGACCCTCCAACAGTGCGGCACTCCCTCAGTACTGACCCTCCGACAGTGCGGCACTCCCTCAGTACTGACCCTCCGACAGTGCGGCACTCCCTCAGTACTGACCCTCTGACAGTGCGGCACTCCCTCAGTACTGACCCTCCGACAGTGCGGCACTCCCTCAGTACTGACCCTCCGACAGTGCGGCACTCCCTCAGTACTGACCCTCCGACAGTGCGGCACTCCCTCAGTACTGACCCTCTGACTGTGCGGCGCTCCCTCAGTACTGACTCTCTGACAGTGTGGCGCTCTCTCAGTACTGACTCTCTGACAGTGCGGCGCTCTCTCAGTACTGACTCTCTGTCAGTGCGGCGCTCTCTCAGTACTGACTCTCTGACAGTGCGGCACTCCCTCTGTACTGACCCTCTGACAGTGCGGCGCTCCCTCAGTACTGACCCTCTGACAGTGCGGCGCTCCCTCAGTACTGACCCTCTGACTGTGCAGCGCTCTCTCAGTACTGACTCTCTGACAGTGCAGCGCTCTCTCAGTACTGACCCTCTGACAGTGCAGCGCTCCCTCAGTACTGACCCTCTGACAGTGCAGCGCTCCCTCAGTACTGACCCTCTGACAGTGCAGCGTTCCCTCAGTACTGACCCTTTGACAGTGCAGCGCTCCCTCAGTACTGACCCTATGACAGTGCGGCGTTCCCTCAGTACTGACCCTCTGACAGTGCAGCGCTCCCTCAGTACTGACCCTCTGACAGTGCAGCACTCCCTCAGTACTGACCCTCTGACAGTGCGGCGCTCCCTCAGTACTGACCCTCTGACAGTGCAGCGCTCCCTCAGTACTGACCCTCTGACAGTGCGGCGTTCCCTCAGTACTGACCCTCTGACAGTGCGGCGCTCCCTCAGTACTGACCCTCTGACAGTGCAGTGCTCCCTCAGTACTGACCCTCTGACAGTGCAGCGCTCCCTCAGTATTGACCCTCTGACAGTGCAGTGCTCCCTCAGTACTGACCCTCTGACAGTGCAGCGCTCCGTCAGTACTGACCCTCGGTACAGCACTGGGAGAGTTAGCCTGGATTATATTCAAACTTATGAAGGGCATTGATAGAGTAAATAGCATTTAACTGTTTCCATTGGCAGGAGCGTCAGTCACAAGAGGACACAAGAGAAGACAACTGGCAAAAAAAAGCCAGAGAGCAGACAAAGCATTTTTTTTTACATAGTGAACTTGCTGTGATCTGGAAGGTGCTGCCTGAAAGGGTGGTGGAAGCAGATTCAATAGTGACTTTCAAAAAGAAATTGGATAAACACTTGGAAAAGGAAGATTTTCAGGGCTAATGGGGAAAGAGCAGGAGGAGTGGGGCTAATTAAATAACTTTTTCTAAGAGCCAGTACTGGCACAATGGGCTGAATGGCCTCCTTGTGTGCTGCATAATTCTATGAACCCCTCCCCCCTTCTTCTCCCATTACTCCCCGCCTGATGCTACATTTAACTCTGGACCAGCGACGTTGTCTGGAAATGCGACAGAACGGATATTAAGGACAAATTTTTTTTTTCTCACTCCTACATGGATTAACCTTAGCCCACACAATTGCCCATTGTAAACTTCAAAACAGAAAATCTTTCACTCATATAAAGTCTGTTGCTTTTATCCCAATCTGGAGTTGAACATTTTCCCACGGGCTCCACTTTTCCCTATCGTTTTCCACCATGCAACATGGATGAGAAGCATCGTGATGGAATATACTCAAGTAATCTGGAAAGGGAATACCGGATGGAGAGGGCTGCCACCGCTCGAGGAATGCCCTGGAGACACAGGGAATTGACGATTAACCTCCAGGGCACCACAGAGAGCAAGAACCAGAAGAAATTAATTATCCGTGTATAGTCTGGGATGGTGGTAGCGTAAGGGGCAGTGAGCGACAAGCATCCCTAGATTGTGTTCAGGAGAATTTCTTACAGTCGCATGTGTCCAGTCCAACAAGAAAGGTGGCACAGCCAGACCTGGGACCTGGTTCTTAGGAATGAGGTGGGCCAAGTAGATCAAGTGATAGTGGGGGAACATTTAGGGGACAGTGATCATTATATCGTAAGGTTTAGGATGACGGTGGAAAATGACATTGGTCAATTCAGATTAAGAATAATCAACTGGCAGAGAGCAGACTTCAATGGGGCAAGAACAGACCTGGGCCGGATAGACTGGGACCAAAGGTTGGCAGGAAAAACAGTAGCTGAACAATGGGCTACCTTCAAAGAGGAGATTGTTTGGGCACAGTCAAGGTATGTTCCCTCAAAAGGGAAGGGCAGGTCAAACAAATCCAGAGCTCCCAGGATGACAAAGGAGATAGAAATTAAGTTACAGAAGAAGAAGTGTACTTACAACAGGAAGGAGATGAACACATTAGAGAGAGTGCAGGAGTGGTTTACGAGAATGGTTCCAGGGATGAGACACTTCAGTTATGAGGAGAGATTGGAGAAGTTTGGACTGTTTTCCTTGGAGAGGAGAAGGCTGAGAGGAGACTTGATAGAAGTTTTCAAAATCATGAGGGGCCTGGACAGAGTAGGTAGGGAGAAACTGTTCCCGCTCGTAAACGGATCGAGAACCTGAGGGCACAGTGTTAAAGTGTTTTGCAAAAGAAGCAAATGCGAGGAGAGAACAAACTTTTTCACACAGCAAGTAGTTAGGTTCTGGAATGCACTGCGTGGAAGTGTGGTGGAGGCAGGTTCAATTGAGGCATTCAAGAAGGCATTAGATAATTATTTAAATAGAAACAGTGTGCAGGGTTATGGGGAAAAGGCAGGAGATTGGCACTAAGTTAAAATGCCCAGGGAGCCAGTGGAGACATGATGGGCTGAATGGCCTCCTTTTACACTGTAACAATTCTGTGATTCTGTGAAAATCATCCTGGAGCTTAAGAAAGTGTTTGTTTTCTTATTTATTGGTTACAACACTATTGTAGATGGAGGGAGATGAAATATTGTTTGCTTAACAGCCAAAATTCAACCAATCAGATAACAAAGAGTCTGTTCCCTTTCCAAGTGGCTGTGGAAAGCTCATGTGCCTGAAGGATGGATCAATGGCGTGCATGTGGGGAGCAGGGTGAGGTGTCATGTGATGAAACCTCCAAGAATACAACCAATCAGACTTGTTGTCCAGGTCTTGCTGCAAATGGGTGCAGATTGTTTCAGTACCTGAGGAGTTGTGAATGGTGCTGAACATTGTGCAATCATCGGTGAACATCGCCACTTCTGACCTTATGATGGAAGGAAGGTCGTTGATGAAGCAGCTGAAGATGGTTGGGCCTAGGACACTACCCTGAGGAACTCCTGCAGTGATATCCTGGAGCTGAGATGATTGGCCTCACTGTTGTAATGTAGGAAACGCAGCAGCCAATTTGTGCACAGCAAGCTCCCACAAACAGCCGTGTGATAATAACAAAATCCTCTTTTTTAGTGATGTTGATTGAGGGATGAATATTGGCCAGGATACCAGGAAGAAGTCCCTTAGCTTGTCTTTGAAATTTTACATGCACCTAAGGAGGCTGACAGGGTTTCACTTCATACAAAAGATGGCATCTCCAACAATGCAGCATTCCCTTACTGCAGCACTGGAGTGTCAGCCTTGATTATACAGTCAAGCCTGTGGCCTGTGGCTTGAACCCACAATCTTCCGGTTTAGAGCTGAGTGTGTTACCCACCGAGACACAGCTGACACTCTTCTAGTGAATGGCCATCATCGTCTTATTCTGGATCTTATTATTAAGAATTTTTGCAGTGCACAAGTACAACTGTCGAAAAAAACTGAACAGCACAAAGCAGACAGCATGGCACAGTTGGCATGAACCCCTGCTTAGAAACGTCAAAAAGAAATTCTGATTGGAACTCATCTGAGAGTCCTGTCAGGGAAGAGGTGCAGAGGAAAGTGTCCAGAAACAGCTTAAATTTCAGAACTTACAATCACATTGATGAAATGCCAAAAATAATGGTGGAGTTTTTTTTTAATAATTTAAACAGATTTGGAATCCTGGTCGGTGAGTAATGAGTGTCATTAGTTAAAGCGGTTTACAGATCTTGGAAGAGAGAATCACTTTACTACATAACTCAATAAACAAGGATAATGGCCCTTAACCATGAAGTAGTTATGTAATTGAAGAGTTTGCAAATGTGCCGTTGGCACTCTGAGCCATCCTGAAACAGATAGATGACAATCCTTTGGTGGAACGGCACCAAATCAGACACAAGCCCCCCATGTCATGGCCAATTACGGCTGGATACTGTTGCCTAAAGTGGGGCTTGAGACTAGCTCAGTAAGTGAGCTTACAGCCCAGAGTAAAGGTCAGTCCTACAGGCCCCAGGTAAGTACAGATCACGGGTTGGATCTCCAGATTGCACATGGACTGGAGGTAAAGATATTCACGCCACAATCCCGCCAGCATGATCAGGATGATGCTGGGGCCAGAAGTGTTCAATTATGATGGCAAGTTACAAAAATTAGGCTTGTATTCCCTCAAGTATAGAAGATGAAGGGGGGATCTAATTGAGGTGTTTAAGGTGATTGATAGGTTCAATAGGGTCAATAGAGAGAAAGTATTTCCTCTGGTTGGGGAAAACAGAACAAGGGGGCTGAACCTTCAAATTAGAGGCAGGTCATTCAGGGTGATATCAGAAAGCACTTCTTCACTTGTGCTCTAGGACTTGCCGCATGCCTAGCCAAGCTGTTCCAGTACAGCTACAACACTGACATCTACCCGGCTATGTGGAAAATAGCCCAGGTATGTCCTGTACACAAAAAGCAGGACAAATCCAACCCGACCAATTACCGCCCCATCAGTCTACTCTTGATCATCAGTAAAGTGATAGAAGTGGTCATCAACAGTGCTAACTAATGGCACTTGCTTAGCAATAACCTGCTCACTGACAGATAACTCCTGACCTCATTACAGCCTTGGTTCAAACATGGACAAAGAAAGAGCTGAACTCCAGAGGTGAGGTGAGAGTGACTGCCCTTGACATCACGGCAGCATTTGACCAAGCGTGACATCAAGGAGCCCTAGAAAAATTGGAGTCAATGGGAATCAGGGGGGAAACTCTTTGCTGGTTGGAGTCATACCTAGCACAAAGGAAGATGGTTGTGGTTGTTGGAGGTCAGTCATCTCAGCTCCAGGACACCACTGCAGGAGTTCCTCAGGGTAGTGTCCTCAGCCCAACCATCTTCAGCTGCTTCATCAGTGACCTTCCTTCCATCATAAGGTCAGAAGTGGGGATGTTCACTGATGATTGCACAATGTTCAGCACCATTCACAACTCCTCAGATACTGAAGCAGTCCATGTCCAAATGCAGCAAGACCTGGACAATATCCAGGCTTGGGCTGACAAGTGGCAAGTAACATTCACACCACACAAGTGCCAGGCAATGACCATCTCCAGCAAGAGACAATCTAACCATCGCTCATTGACATTCAATGGCATTACCATCACTGAATCCCCCACTATCAACATCCTGGGGTTCAGAAACTGAACTAGATTAGCCATATAAATATTGTGGCTACAAGAGCAGGTAAGAGGCAGGAATCCTGTGGCGAGTAACTCACCTCCTGACTCCCAAAACCTGTCCACCATCTACAAGGCACATGTCAGGAGTGTGATGGAATACTCTCCACTTGCCTGGATGAGTGCAGCTCCAATAACACTCAAGAAGGTCAACACTATCCAGGACAAAGCAGCCCACTTGATTGGCACCCCATCCACAAACACTTACTCCCTCCACCACTGACGCACAGTAACAGCATTGTGTACCATCTACAAGGTGCACAGCAGGGACTCACAAAGGCACCTTCCAAACCCATGACCACTACCATCGAGAAGGACAAGGGCAACTGATAGATGGAAACACCACCAAGTTCCCCTCCAAACCACTCACCATCCTGACTTGGAAATATATCACCGTTCCTTCACTGTCGCTGGGTCAAAATCCTGGAACTCCCTCCCTAACAGCACTGTGGGTGTACCTACACCACATGGACTGCAGCGGTTCAAGAAGGCAGCTCACCACCACCTTCACAAAGGCAATTAGGGATGGGCAATAAATGCTGGCCCAGCCAGCGACACCCACATCCCATAAATGAATTTTTAAAAATCACAGGAAGGGGAGTGGAAATCTGGACCTCCTCACGTAAAGCTGTTGAGGCTAGGCAGTCAGAGCCTGAAAGAGAAGCAATTTGGAGGAATCACTGCGGCATTTCCACTCTTAGGAAACCAGGAAGGAAAACTGAGAAAGCAAACAAACATTCACCAAACACTCTCAACAAAGTGCAAGACCGTGAGAGATTTGCAGAAAAACAGCCAGTTTAAACAAAGACTTGCATCTACGTAATGTCTTTAACATAATAAATGGTCAGCCAAACTTTATTCTAAGCCTCGAGGAGACCTTAGAACACATGGCCGAGAGTTGGTCCAAGAAGTGGATTTTAGGGACCGACTTAAAGGGGAGAGAGGTGGAACGGTTTGGGAGGGGTTTTTCCAGAGTTTAGGGCAAGGCAGCTGATGGCACAACCTACAATGGTGAAATGATTTGGGATGCACAAGAGGCCAGAACTGGAGAAACACAGATTTCTGGGTAGGAGGTAGGGGCTGGGGACAATTACAGAGATAGGGAGGGGTGTGGGGGCTGGGGGAGGTTACAGGGATAGGGAGGGGTGTGAGGGCTGGGGGAGGTTACAGGGATAGGGAGGGGTGAGGATCATGGAGCTATTTTAACACAAGGAGTTTCTTTTAAGATGGAGGACCGGGTAATGTAGAGTTTTTGTTTAAGGAATTATATAATTACTGAAGATGCAGAAAATCTGGATTTATTTTAAAGTGCCAGTCAGGACCAGCAGCTAGAGTGCCAAATCACACACAGACAATCCCAGCCTATGTGAAAGCTAAAAACTTGTACAAAGGGCTCAGCTGTAAATTTGCAGTTAGGAAATGAGAGACACGCACGGGCGGGGACACGGAAAGACTCGATCAAGAAATGGGGAGAGCCATTTAACACCGTCTGGTAGCCTCTAACCACATCCAGTCAGCCCCCGTTAGCCTTTTTGTATAGAACAGACATCCATTCTTTGCTATCTCCAAAAGGACAATGCCCAGTCTCCGCACTGCAGTTACTGCACAAGAACACAATGATCAGCCCATTGTGCTATGGCCTTTGTCTAACTCATGCCATTAAGTTGTAACTGATGGTAAAAGACATATAAACTCTGCTCATTTGAACCTCAATGGAGAAGCGCCTGGAGTGCCCAGCGTTTGCTCCCCACATGCGTAATAAAGGAACCACTTGAATATTGCATCTAGACTCAGTGTTGAAATTTTGTACCAGAGTATTCCTCCGACCTTTCATTACTGATCAACTGTTCCAACCTACAATACAAGTTAGCCAGGGGCTGGGGGAGTAAACATTTCCTGACTTATGGCTCACTGCTGCTGTTGCCTGTTATGATTAAAGTTGAATGATATCCATTTTGAAACTTGAATCCACTCTATAAGATGATGATAAGATTAGAAATTTGACCCTGTGCCAGGAACTAGATACTGGGGGAGTGCATTCTATACGAAACCCAAGCTGTTTGATGTCTGGGTTCATCATTAATGCAGCTCAAGGACATGTTCCAACTTACATATCACCAATCAACTAATGCTAGAACCACTCCCATATGGAACAGAGACTTTGTGGAGCCTTAACCTCAATCAGTGCCCTATGTTATTTGCAATTTTGTTAAAGACATTAAAATTGCTAAGCATCAGGAGTGAGACATGATTGATTGCAGGGAGGCTGAACAGATTGGCAAAGCTAGTGCACCATTTAGGTTAAAAAAATCTTTAGGTAGCTTTTGGTATTACATCTGTTGAGGGCGAGTCACAACACTGAGTGAACCTTTGTTCGAATGGTGACGCGAGATCTCTCACATCCTGTACATTATGACAGGGCCACTGTTTAATCTCTCATCTGAAAGATGGCACTTTGGAGAGTGCCGCTGTGCCACATTACCAAAGTGCCACTCGGCATAGGAAGGGGATGTTTAACCCATCATGTGCCAACTAAAATTCTGGACTGGGACCTGAGCCCAAACATGACCATCAGCGTTGTACTAGTGAAAGGTTTTCAGAGATTAGCTAGTGTTAATAAGGTTGTAAATACAGGAGGTCAGATCTATTAGTGTCTAAGAAAAGTGAAAGCGCTCTCAAAGGGTGCGTTAACAATTTGACTGGAGATAGTGAATTCTTTCCAGCGTGTTTAGGATCTTGCCAATACACTGGGGTTAGAGGGAATATTCCACCTTCCCCTCCCTCCATATCCTGACCTCTCTTCCCAAAACTCAGACCCCTTGAGGAGGGGTCCAGGAAATGCTCTCACCACGTTAAAAAAAAACAGGTTGTCCCGCATCTCCCTCTGCCTAATTATCTTAAATTGTGTCCCTTCCAGCCACTGAATATCTTGAACGTGAAAATTCACATCATTCTCAATATTTTCAACCTGGATTGGTATTTGTCAGTACGCCTGACTTGAGTTTTGTGAAATGGGGAGAAACTGTTAAACAACATCTGTGCAGGACGTACAACTGGATGGAGTAGAAATTGCACTCCTTTGCACACACATTTTAATTTACTAACACTGTTCAGGTCAGTAACAGAGCCAGTGAACAATGGTGGACCTAATGCCAATCCCTGGGGGACCCCACTATCACTAGACAGATCCACAGCTGTTGACTCCAGCCTTTGCCTGTGGGATCACAACCAGTTCCTAATCCAACGTAATTAATTCAGCTGACTTCAGGAATGCAGAGATAAAGAGATGGATACAGTTTAATTGCATTCCAAATGTTTGCCCAGTTTCCAGGCTGCATATTATAGAAAGAGAGCACATTCAGTAACGATTGGAGTGGAGGGTCCCTGACAGGAACTCGCCGGTGGCACATCTTCTTGCTAATTTAATCGGGTAGTGGCCACTGATAGGTTCCCATGTTCATTTTTAGAATTGAAACTGATATTGATGTAGGGTCTGTGGCGCTGTAAAATGTCCTGCTTCGCAGCAGTGTTATCAGACAAAATTTGTTACTGAGGCACTTACGGAGGTATGAAGAGAGATGTCAAAAAGCTTGGTCAAAGAGGTAGGTTTGATTGTGCTCATTCTCCATAGTCAAAGATGGCCATGACATCAACTAAAATTCATTGAGCTTCAGGTTCAATGTGTTCGAACATGGCTATTTTGGCCTGAACAGGCCTAATGCATGTCGGACACACATATATTGTTAGAGCCAAAAAGGTGTTTGTGGCTCTAGCCTTGTGAAGCTCACATTTCCTATTAGCCAGAATGACTCTGTTCTGGGTTCACAGGAGGCAGCGCTTGTGGATGAGACTGTGTCATATGGGGGGGGGGCAATCTTGTGTGAGGCTCTCCCACGTCTCAGGGAGATGTTGAAACATGGGAACCTATCAGTGGCCACTACCTGATTAAATTAGCAAGAAGATGTGCCACAGGCGAGTTCCTGTCAGGGACCCTCCACTCCAATCGTTACTGTGCTCTCTTTCTATAATCTGGCCTTAAAACATTTCCTAGGTTTTAAAAATTGTCTTAAAAAGGAGTAGAGAGAGGTGGTGAGGTTTAGAGAGTGAATTCCAGAGCTTAGGACCCAGGTAGCTGAAGGCATGGGCACCAATAGTGGAGCAACCATGTAAGTCATGTAAGTCAACCCATTTTGCTTTCTACCCAAACTGTAACTGCATCCAAAGAGTTCCACACACCCCTTGTGAGAACAGTAATGGTCCTTTAGTTGAGATCCAAGTCAGGACTGAGTAAAAGGCAGCCAGAATGAAGAATGAATGTTGGAGTCATTTTGGGCTATGAATTGCTCTTAATTCAGCCAACTCACAAAATGACCATACGTTTCCAATTTGGATTTTGGCTGCTCTATCGGTCTATCACACGCAAAGGCAGGTGTTAAATATGCAAATTATTTTTCTGCATATTCTCAGTGGTTGTGTTTTGGATTATTTTCAAAGCAAAGATCAGAATCGCAATCCACTCTTGGACTCAACTAACCCAGGCAAAACAGAGAGCGCTGGAAATACTCAGCAGGTCAGGCAGCATCTGTGGAGAGCGAGAAGCAAAGTTAAGGTTTCAGGTCGATGACTTTATGTCAGGAATGCCTCAACCTGAAACGTTAACTCTGTTTCACTCTCTACAGGTGCTGCCTGGACCGCTGAGTGCCAGCATTTTTTCTTTTTATTTCAGAACTTCCAGCATCCACAACGTTTCTGCTTTTGTTTCAGCTAAGTTTACACGGTCACACACATAACGAAATGAATCCAAGGGTAAAATTACAGGTCATATTTTCTTAACTGGACTAGTACCATCTGTGCGAACCACAAAGGATTTTGCTGGTGCACAAGAGTTCAGTGTGGAAAGGCAAATCAAATGAAAGGGATAAATATATTTTGTTTGGCAAGCGTTTAACTGATTAAACGTCGCCTGGGTAAGCTTTCCGACCATTTGGTCAGGTTGGGGTTCTTTAGGAACTTTGCCCTATTACCCAGCTGACTGTCCTGCCCACTTAGGCCCACAATCTAGGCCCGTTATCAAGCTTAGCCTCGTCATCTGGCAACCAGCGCAGGCCCAAAACCTGAGACCCATGGGCTAATGATTTAATTTGAAGGAAGGCAGAAACTCAGTTTTTGTTGACAAATCACTAATTTATCCCCTCCCACTATTAATCATGTCACGATCTCAATAGATACCAATAACTTTTAAAGAGAAATTTGAGCTTCTAGTTGTTAACTGAAAGACGGGATACACAAGATTTCACCTTGCAAAACTTTTACTGTCAAATGCCTAAAGAAAAAGAACACCATTAACTAAACACTATTTTATTTTCGTAGACAACTTATACTTCAAACAACTGAACAAATTTGGCCATTTCTACTTTTAATAACAATGAAAATCCCCAATGTTGTTATTCTATAGGCATCCAATTCTCCTGGAACCAATCCACAGTGATTTGCAGCTCCCACGGGTTTTACCCTTGCCAACATTCCAGAATAAGAGTTTCCCTGGGCATTCACACTCTAGCCCCAGCTAAGCATATCCTCCAGCTTTGTTTCAACACCTCACAAACTCAGAGTTCAACCCGAGAATGAGCTCCAACCCACATTCAGCATGGTGAGCGATGGGGTCAACATTTTCTCTGTTTAAGG
>JANJGN010000029.1:25365006-25416176 GCA_026770705.1 Isurus oxyrinchus
GCCAGGTTCCATGATCCTCAGTACTTAATAAAAATATTATCTATAAAACCTGCTCTGATGAAAGATTGTTGACCTGAAACGTTGGCTAGGATTTCCCCGTCAGCGATTTGGGGGCGGGGCCCACTCGCTGATGGGAAAGTGACATGGGATGACGTCGGGAGGAACCCCCGACATCTTCACGGCCCCTTTAAATTTTCAGGAAGGCGAGCGGACAGCGAAATCAGCTGTCCGCCCGCCAACCTGTCAATGGCTAATTAAGGCCATTGACAGGCTAATTAAGATCATTGAAGACCTGCCCATCCAAGCTTAAGGCTGGCTCCTGATTATACGTGAAACTTCATCCACTGGCGGAATGAGGTTTCATGTCCGTTTTTAAAAAGTTTCATAAAGTTTATGTGTTTCTTATTAACATGTCCCATCTCGTGTGACATTGTCACACGAGGGAGACGTGTTAATAATTTTAATATTTTTCTATTTTTGGAGTTTTTTTACCTGTCAGTAATCTCCCTGAGACAGCACTTAGCCTCAGGGAGCAGTGAGCTCTGTTGTGCGCATGCGTGAAAGAGCGCACTTTGACATATGGGGAATCCCTCCCTCCACCTCCCCCACAGGAAGTGCATAGCGCATAGCGCCTCCTGTTGGGCAGGCCGCTGGGCAAGCCTTAATTGGCCCGCCCACTCAAAATGGCGGCGGGCCCTGTTTCGGCGGCAGAGTTAGGCTGCCTGCCTGCCCGCCGCCAAGCAGGTGGGGCCCACCCAGCCATCGAGGTGAGAATTCTGGCCGTTAACTCCGTTCCTTTCTCCACAGAGGCCGCCAGGCCTGGTGATTTATCCAGCATTGTCTCTTTTTATTTCAGATGTCCAGCGTCGCTTTGGTTAAAAAAATATATCGATTTCAGTTTTCAGCTGACCTCCCCCACCGCCCCCCACCACCCACTGCCCCTCCTCCACACCCCCCCCCCCCGCCCCTTCGCTGCCTGGCACTCCCAACCTCAACAACTTTCGAAGGAGAGAGTTCCAAATTTCCACTCCCCTTCGTGTGAAGAAATGAAATGCTTCCTGACATCACCCCTCAACACCCTGGCTGGAACTGTACCGTTGTTCAGGAGAGTACAGCCTTAGGAAATAGCTTTCTCTCTCTCTTTCGACCCTGCCAAATCATTTAACCATTTCATCCACCCCAATTATCTTTTATATTCTGCCGGAGACGCTGGTTTTCAGATGAGGCATTAAACCGAGACCCCAAATGGACAATAAAAGATCCCACAGCACCATTGAAAAAGAGAGCAAGCTGCCAATGTGATCCAATATGATGCGATGCTGCAGGCATTACAGCTGGTGTTAGCAGCTTTTAAACCTCTGGCAAATCAAACTATGGGCTGAAGTTTCCATTCCAGAGACCCAAGTCTGGTGGAACGTCGACGTGATTCCCACTGAACGCGCAAAGCGGCCAAACCCACACAATCTTCTCCTTAATTATGCATCTGCGAGGAGCTTGGCAAATCTCATGGCAGGGCAGGTGGGACATCACCCACACCGCTGGTAGCTCATGGGGTCGAAGGCCCTGACGCCATATTTACACAGCACCTGGACAGACATTCACTCTGCGAGGGCCTGGAGCTCCACGTCACTCCTCGAGAGTCCTCGAGGCCGCAGCTCGGACTGGGAGGAGGGTGGCAGGCGTGATCAACCACATCCTGGGACATACAAGGGCATCTCCAGCATTGTCTTTCACTCATCGCTAGATAAGAGCACTGCCAGTGATACACCCGTGGCCGGGTCACTGCTTGCCATCGCAGTGGTCCATGTTCACCCGTCCCTTGACCTTCTAGAGGCCCTGCTCCCCTCTTGCTGCTCAGGCCCCAGCTCCTCCTGGCCCTGTACCAACCGGCAATGGGCCCCTTGCCCTCAGCTGGATGACAGCCATGGCCAAGGTAGAGTTGCCTGCAGCCTGCATCATCGACACCTCAGTGGATATGTGGACAAATTGAAGTGATGCATTAAGTGACCATGTGCTTTACTGGTTTCCCTCCATCTCAAAACCAGGGGCAAGTGCTAAGCCCTTCACCTGGTCTCCATCTGGACATGATATCTCCACCCCACCCCTTCCAGGTGAAGGGCATCCTGGAGGACCCAAGGTGAGTGTTGTTCCCATTCATACATGACTGTTCACGGAGACAATGCTCTTTGACCAGGGTGATGAGAGCCATGTGCAAGAAGCCTCACATGGACAGTTTTCCATCCATCTCCACTCCCCTCAAGACTCTATAGAGAGACTATAGCCTTGGCAGCGTAGAAAGACTGAGTACATGATTCCTTGTCAGCCAAGACCATTCACCCAGGAGACTGGAGGTTTGGAGTCACGAGCTGGCTGCCCTCCCACCAGCTGGGCTGCCATACTCGAAGCCATCCTCATCCCTCCCTCCCTCCCTCCCTCTCTCCCTCCCTCTCTCCCTCCTTCTCTCCCTCCCTCCCCATGCCTCCTCCTCCCCCTCTCTCCCTCTCTCCCTCCCTCTCTCCCTCCCTCTCTCCCACCCTCCCTCTCTCCCTCCCTCTCTCCCTCCCTCCCTCTCTCCCTCCCTCTCTCCCTCCCTCCCTCTCTCCCTCCCTCTCTCCCTCCCCATGCCTCCTCCTCCCCCCTCTCTCCCTCCCTCTCTCCCTCCCTCCCTCTGTCCCTCCCTCTCTCACTCTCTCCCTCCCTCTCTCCCTCCCTCTCTCTCCCCATGCCTCCTCCTCCCCCTCTCTCCCTCTCTCCCTCCCTCCCTCTCTCCCTCCCTCTCTCCCTCCCTCTCTCCCTCCCTCTCTCCCTCCCTCTCTCCCTCCCCTCCTCCTCTCCCTCCCTCTGACTGCAGCTGATGGCAAGTGGCACAGAATGAATGGTAACTCCACCTCTTGCTGGGATCTCGATGATATGAGACCCATGGGTCAGAAACAAACAGGAGACCCTCCTGCCCCCCTCGAGGGATCTCACTGACTGACTAACTACGCGGTCAAGGTCAGTTTGGAAAAATGGTGCACGTCACTTTTCAAGGCTGCTCCACCACCTTCTACCCTCCCCATGTCACCCACCAATTTCCCGGCCCCCCATCACCATAAACCCAGCCAATCTCACCAATCCTCTCCCCTCTGACACCCTCGCCTCGAACATCCCCCCCCCCACCTCCCCCCCCATTACCCTGGACCCTATCACGATCCACCTCCACATGTCTTTCCACCCCTCAGAGGCCACACCCATTACCATCCCCATGCCCACCCTGACCCTACCCACTCCCATAATCCAATCCACCTTGTCCTGCCCCCTCTGTGACCCACCTAATGAGACCTTCACCGACCAGACTCTCACCCTGGAGCCTTACCACATCCCACTAGACCCCCTCTGACTGTGACGGTTCCCTCATACCACCAATACCCTGAGTTCTACCCCGCCCCCCCTCATGATCCCACTGCCAACGCCACCAACCCCACCCTCCAAAATACTCCCCCCCACTTCCCTGGACATTCTCCCCCCCCCCACCACTTCCTCTGACATTGCTCACTGCCCCCCACCTCACACAAACCGCACCCCCCCCACCAACCCCCCCATTGCCCCCCGCCCCCACTTCCGCAGGGACTGTCCCCACCCTTACCCTTCCCCGGTCAAGCCTGCCTCCCCCTGTACAGCCTTGGCCCCCACCCTTCCAAAACCCCCCTCCCTCCCACTCTTCCAGCCTTTGCCTGCCTCCTGTGTGTCCAGCCTTGGCGCGGCGATTGCGAACGGCGCTCGAGTGACGTGATGCGAGGTCCTCAAGGAGGAGAACGCAACCTCTGGAGCCCTCGGAGTCAGGGAAGAGGTGAGGCTGGCCGGGTGCGCAGCACTATACACTAACCGGGAAACTGAGCGTTCAAAACCCTCACTGGCGACGAGCCTAATTCGGAGGGAGAGTTCAATTGTGGTGAGAGGCGGCTTTTTAACGAGAATGCACGAGATGCTAATTCATGCAAACTGGGTTCCCAACACTGTCCGCCAGGAAGCTCGGCTAGCCCTTAACCCGCCTCAAAAATCGGGAAAACAAAATTCCAACAGTTCATGCGGTTGTCAGGAAGCAGATTTTTCACCTCCCACCCGCCACGACAGGGGAAATTCCTCCCTCCTTGTTTGTTAATCATTTTCTGATGGTTTCACTTTGGCTGAATTGCTGAGCAATTGGTTCCATGGGCTGTGGCTCCAAGAGTTTGAAGTTGTTTTTTTTTTTAGCGGGGGGAATGAAAGTCTCTGGTTCTCCTGATCCAAGTTTCTGCAACAAACCAGCTCTCTGTCTTCAGGCTGTAACTTGACATCAGGCCAGATGGGTCTAACCTGAACTCGTCACAACAGCACAATGGGAACTTCTCTCTCACTGGAACGTGCTTGTCAAAGCTTTTCCATTGACGTATCTTGGAGCATTCTTCTGCACATGAGAACTTGCATTGCTATAGCACCCCATAACAATCTTAGGGTGCCCCACAGCGTCTCACAGCCAGTGAAGCACTTCTTCGAAGTGCAGTCGCTGTTGTAGTCTGGGAAAGGTGGCAGCCAAACTGCGCACAGCAAGATCCCAAAAAAACAGCCAATAATAACCAGATAACCTGCTTTTTAATGGCGTTGGTTAAGGGATAGGCGTTAATTGCTAGGGCACTGCGGAGAACTTCCCTGCTCTTTTTTGAAGTAGTGCCCTGGGATTCTTCTGCATCCACCCAAGGCGGGGCAAATGAGAACTAATGTCTCATCTGAAAGACGGCACTTCTGACAGTGCGGCGCCCCTTCAATACCACGCTGGGAGTGCCGACCTGGGTGTTTGTACTCAAGAATCTGGAGTGGGACGAGAACCCACACCTTCTAGCTCAGTGGCCAGAGTACTCACCACTGAACAGTTTCCTATTTCACATGCCCAGTGAGGGTATTAAGGAGATCTGGTCTGGTACAACACAGGCAGCTGAAAAATGCCAGTAGCTCTAATCTGTCTTAACAGAGTATCAAGATCAGAACAGCAACCCATATCGTATCAACACAACATCGACTCTGTGGCCCCTCTTAGGTGAGTTCCTCCTGTTAATGCCAATTGACAGTCACTATAATCACTCCATCTGGCCATGCCCCCATCTGTCTTAAGGATAAACTCTGGACTCCCTAAACTTCTCCCCACCCCCCCCGCCCCCACCCCCACCCCCCCCCCCCCCAACCCCCCCTCACCCCAACTCTGTCCTCTTTTAAGCTGCTCCTTAATATCTCCTTCTCCAACCATACTGTCCCAGGATCTTCTAATATGGTTCAGTGTCAAATTCTGTCTGACATGCTCCTGATGAGTGCTCTGGGATGTCTTGTTAAATTAAAGGGTGCTGTTAAATACCGCGAGGGAATCTCGAACTAGGGGACATTGTTACAGGATAAGGGGGCACTCATTTAAAACTGGGTTGCAAAGGAGTTTCTTCTCTCGGGGGGTAGTGAATGTCTGGAATTCTCTATCCCAGAGAGTTGTGAGGCTAGATCACTGAAAGTATTTAAAGAGGAGGTAGATGGATTTTTGAAATATCGGGGAGTCGAGGGCTATGAGGAGCTGGCACGAAAGAGGAGTTGAGGCCTGGGGCGGATCAGCCATGATCTTATTGAATGGTGGGGCAGGTTTGAGGGGCTGAATGGCCTACTCCTGCTCCTATTTCTCATGTTCTTATGAACTTGCACCTGTTCAGCACCTCAATGGGCAGTTCATCTTCAACCCTCACCTCCTTACTTCCTAAAACCTCTCTAAATACTCATAGCCCGTGAAAGACACAAAACCTCATTGCCATATAGTCTGCTAACAATTAAAATATCAGGTTAAGACTGCTAAAGGTTCCTGGAAAATATGATAAAGACTGCATGAGCAACTCATCAAACCAAAAGGGATGATTAACACTACATTAACTTTGCCGCAAAATACAATTAGACATTTTGCTCCAGGAACTGCTCAATTTGAAAACACACCATTTAAACTGGTATGGAAAAGTAGTTCAGAACACAACCTTAAATTTGTTTCAATTCCTTTTCCCAGAATCTGTTTCTGGCTAGGATCCTGGACATGAAACACCATTCTGGCTGCATGCATGTAACAAAAATAGTCAGTTTCCAGGGAATGTACGTGTGTGTGTGTGTGTGTGTGTGTGCGTATCTGTGTGTTTGTGAGTACGTGTGCATATGTGTGTGTCTGTGTCTGTGTCTGTGTGTCAGTGTGCATTGTGCGTGTCTCTGTGTGTGTCTGTGTGCATGTCTGTGTGCGTGTCTGCGTGCATATGTGCGTGTCTGTGTGCCTAGGTGCATGTCTGTATGTGTGTGTGTGTGTCTGTGTGCATATATGCGTGTCTGTGTGCATATGTGCGTGTCTGTGTGCGTGTGTGTGCGTCTGTGTGTGCGCGCACGTCTGTGTGCATGTCATGCCTGTGCATGTGTGTGTTTGTGTGCGTCTGTGTGTGTGCATGTACTGTGCAGGGCTGTGTGTGTAAGTGTGCACGTGCGTAAGTGCATGCATGGGAGGTGTGTGCGCGTCTATGTGTGCATGTACATGTGTGAGTATGCGTATGCACATGTGCGTGTGTGCATGCATGTGCATGTGTGCTTCTCCATGCACAACAACTACTTGCATTTATATAGCATATTTTTCATAGGGAATCTACAGCAGCAGAAGGCGGCCATTCAGCCCAACTGTTCCATACTGGTGTATATGCTCCACAAAAGACTCCTCCCACCCTTCTTCATCTCACCTTATCACCATACCCTTCTGTTGCTTTCTTCCTCATAAACCCTTGTTTATTTCCCAAATCTGTCAGCTCTGTGGTGGCCCATCTTAGTGAGTTCCTCCTGTTCATACTGCATTAGCAATCACTATAATCACCCCTTAAAATGTATCTATACTACTCACCACAACCACTCCCTGTGGGAGCAGGTTCCACATTCTCTCCACTCTCTGGATAAAGAATTTCCAGTTGGATTTATTAGTGGCTGTCTTATACTAGTTCTGGTCTCCCCCACAAATGGAAACATCGTCTCCATGCGTACCTTATCAAACCCTTTCATAATTAGAAAGATCTCCAACTAATCACCCCTCCTTTTCCAGCACATGCCAATTAATTATTAAGCAGCAAGCTGTGGATCATTACACTCTCACCTCAAGGGAATTTCAGCTCCTCCTCAGTTTACCTTCCCAGCACTTCCGGGATTAATACGTTGTCTGACTGGGTCATGGATACAGGTTTCCATAGGAGCTTTCAAATTGGAATTGAACAAATTTTTGAAGAGGAGAAATTACAGGGGTAAGGGTAAAGTGGGACTAACCGGACTCCCTTTGAAAGAGTCAGCACAGACTCGATGGGCCTGGTGGCCTCATTCTTCTACTTGACCATTCTGATTCAAATGTCTAGTGATCGTGGGTAAATTCTACAGGCCCAACCCCTCTGACTGTCCAGTGAATAAACTGTCAATGTGGGACTGAATTGTGAGCAACGACAGGTTTTCTGTTTGATTCCCCAATCCGTGCTACATTAACTGGTCTTAACGGGGCATTAGCTGATTAATGGGCTAGTAACTGATGTGTCCCCAAAACTAAAGGTGAAGGTTCACCAGGATCCCTGTCAAATCGCTGTCCAGTCAACCTTCCTCCCTGTAGCTCTCAATTTCCTTGAGACCCTCTGCCAAAAGGAGATGTGTCACCCACAGGGCAGAGTTTCCAGCTGCTTTCAACATGCCTCCTGTCCATTCTCTTTTTACAAGCCTACTTCCACATGCAAGCTCATGGGTTCGATTCCCACTCCAGAGATTTAAGCAACACATCTAGGCTGACACTCCAGTGCAAGACTGAGGGGGTGCTGCAACTGTCAGAGGTGCCATTTTACAAATGAGATGTTAAATTGCCCTCTCCTTGGAACATGGGACTTAGGAACAGGAGCAGGAGTAGGCCATTCTGCCCTTCGAGCCTGCTCTGTCATTCAGTAAGATCATGGTTGATCTGATTGTAGTCTCAACACCACCTGTCTGTCAAAAATCTCTCTAACTTTTCATTGAACATATTCACTGACCCAGCCTCCATTGCTCTCTGGGGAAGAGAATTCCAAAGACTAACGACCCTCTGAGAAAAAAAGTTTCTCCTCATCTCAGTCTTAAAAGGGAGACCCTCTTAGTCTTAAGCTGTGTCCCCTAGTTCTAGTCTCCCCCATGAGGGGAAACATCCTCTCAGAATCCAGCCTGTCAACTCCCCTCAGGATCGTGTATGTTTCAATAAAGGTCACCTCTCATTCTTCTAAACTCCAGTGGGTGTGGGCCCAGCCTGTTCCCGTGGGATAAGCCTCTCATTACAGGAACAAATCGAGTGAAGCTTCTCACATGGATGTCAGGGACACCAACGGCACTATTTTGAAAAAGAGCAGGGGAGTTATTCCCTGGTTAATGTCAATCCCTCAGCCTGAATGAGTAGCTGGGATTTCCTGGCCTAGGGGATGTGCTGGGCCAGCCAAAAGCCCATTGGCTTTTTCAGCAGGGCTGGCTCGGACGATCTGGTTATCATCTCATTGCTGTTTGTGGGAGCTTGCTGTGCGCTGCTGTGCTTCTCACGTTACAGCAGTGGCTACACTTCAAAAAGCTCTGGGAGGGTCCTCAGATTGTGAAAGGCGCCATCGTGATGCAAACCTCTCTTTCTTTTTATGGGCTGTCAGATTTCTGCCCCTCTTCAGGTTTTACCCTAGGGCACTTCCACCCCACCCCGAGCAACCCCCTCCCACCCCCCAACACCCACCCCCCACCGCCCCCACCCCCCCAACCCAGTCCCTCACACTCTACCAATCTCTGAACCCCTGCAACCAGGGTTTGAAGAGGGCAATGGCAGGTCAAAGGTAGAGGTCATGTTCCCCTCCCCCGCTTTGCATGTGTGGAACAATTCCCCCAATAAGAGCAGGCGATGGAAAGCGGCGGGGAGGCTGGGGGTGGCACATCCCACGAGTTTCCACCCCAGATCCAGCAAACAAAAAAAGCAGGTGGAGGGGCAGCTGGTGGGACACCTGGTCTCCGTGGGGCACCTGGACTCTGTGGGACACCCAGTCTCCGTGGGACACCCGGTCTCCGTGGGACACCCGGTCTCCGTGGGGCACCTGGTCTCCGTGGTACACTTGGTCTCCGTGGGGCACCCGGTCTCTGTGGGGCACCCGGTCTCCGTGGGACACTTGGTCTCCGTGGGGCACCTGGTCTCCGTGGTACACTTGGTCTCCGTGGGGCACCCGGTCTCTGTGGGGCACCCGGTCTCCGTGGGACACTTGGTCTCCGTGGGGCACCTGGTCTCCGTGGGACACCTGGTCTCCGTGGGGCACCTGGTCTCCGTGGGGCACCTGGACTCCGTGGGACACCTGGTCTCCGTGGGGCACCTGGTCTCCGCGGGGCACCTGGACTCCGTGGGGCACCTGGTCTCCGTGGGGCAACTGGTCTCCGTGGGGCACCTGGACTCCGTGGGACACCTGGTCTCCGTGGGGCACCTGGTCTCCGTGGGACACCTGGTCTCCGTAGGACACCTGGACTCCATGGTTTGGAGCTCACAGTCAGTTGAGGTATTGGAGGGTTGTCAGTAATTGTGGAGGCATAAACGAAAGGAAGACCCTTCTAGGTACAGAGATCAGACAGGAGTTTGCTCTGGGTCTTTAATTCCTGCCAGTTGCTGGCTGGGAGGAGGAGTGTGAGAAGAGTTTGTTCTTCGAGAAGCTGGAGAAGATGTGAAAGGTCAGGGCTGGAAGAGAACATCTATCAGGGAGCTGTGTCTCAGCGATGAGCAGCCAGCCATGTAACCTTTAGACAGACGTTTTGGTTGAGGTTTGATTTTACAGTTAAAGGAACCACTGGATATTTTTCATGTTATTTTGGCAGCTTGTTCACAATGAGATCCACTGGTTTGTGAAACAACTCAAACAGGAGATTTCACTTTCTTCCCCAGTCAACGACACATCACATTTATCTGTCCCACTCAGCTCACTGCATTACTTGCTCAGATCGATCTGAGTTGCAAGTTTTCATGCGAGTACCAGTCTCTCCCCGCCTCCCCTTTTGCTGCTCTTCCACTCCTTCCAGCCCCTCCTGCCGTACCTCACTCCTCCTCCTACATCCTCTACTTCCCTCACACTACCTTCCTCCCCTTCCCTCCTTCCCCAATACCTCCCACTCCCTCCTCTTCCATCCCTCTTGCCGTCTTCCTCCTTCTCCCTCCTCTTCTCTCTCTCTCCACATCTTATTCTACCCCTCCTCTTCCCTCCCACTACCTCCTTCCTCCTCCTTAACCTCACTCAATTCCTTCTCTTCCATCCCACCCCTTCTGCATTGCCCCGCATCCCTTCTCCCCATCCCTGGTGTTACCCTATTGCTCTCCCCTTACCCCCTCTTTCTGCCACATTCCCACCCATTCCCTCCCCAGTCTGCACAAGGTGGGCAGGGGAAGGGGAAAGTGAGCCATTCCTTCATTCTGTCAGTTCCCAGCTCACAAAAATAGGAACTGCAGGAGGCCATTCGGCCCCTCTAGCCCATTCTGTCCTTCAATTAGATTATGGCCGATCTGTACCTCAACCTTTGCTTTATATTCCTCGATAACCCACCCAGGAAAAAAAGCTGCTGATCTCCATTTTGAAAGCTTCACTTGAGTCCCAGAATCCGAAAGAGTTTTGGAGTTTATACAACCCTTTGTGGACCTGCTTCCTGCATTTGACCCCGAATGGGCTGATTCTCATTTAAAGCTCAGGCCCCTCTTGTTCTGGGGTCTTCCCAGCAGAGAAAGTCGCTTTCTCTAACCTATCAAGCCATTTCATCATTTCAATGCTCATTCATCAAGCCACGGAGAATTAGCACCCAGAGAGAAAACTAGTAAACTGGGAAATAAGAGCACTGGTCCGAACTGGTCTTGTCTACCTTAACATGGAACACCAGTAAAAACTGGGAAATAAGAGCACTGGTCCGAACTGTTTTTCCCTTCTGTGATATTGGATAATGACACTCTGTCACCAAAATGGAAAGAGTAACAAGAAAACCAGTAAAGGTGTTAATCATCGGCTCCCAGGGTCACTGTTTAAAAATAAGGGGTCGCTCAGTTAAGGCAGAGATGAGGAGAATTTTTTTCTCTCAGAGAATTGAGAGTCTTTGGTGGAAGCAGAGTCTTTGAACATTTTTAAGGCAGAGAGAGATAGATTTTTTGATTCTTGATAAACAAAGGGGCGAAAGGTTATGGGGGGGGGGGGTAGGCGGGAATGTGGAGTGGATGTTCCAATCAGAGCAGCCATGATCTTATTGAATGGCAGAGCAGGCTCGAGGGGCTGCTCCTAATTCATATGAGACTAGACGCAGGATAACAAGCTTTAGATGTCCTGCTCATGAACACATACACAAGTTAAGTGTTCATGCCAGGAATCTACTTTTAAGTGCAAGATAAAAAGTTTTTTTTTTGCAAATTTTAAACAAATGGCATTAATGCTGTCTGAATACAAATACAGATAACAAATCGGAGGCTCTTAAACAGTGCATCTGTTCAAATCTGGCCTATCACTCATTCTCTCCAAGTTAGACGGACTTTTCTCATCTTTATTAGACTACAACAACTTATTGATAAATTGATATATTAATAAAATTCATTATTAATATATTAATTCGAGGCATTTTTGCACTAAATCTCTGAGTTGTTTCAGGATTTGAATTATTTAACTAGACTGCATTTATTGGATTATGAGCCTTAGGAGTTAATGGATTAGCCTCTGCCACCTCCAGTACGACACCACCACAAAACTCATCTTCCACCTTCAGCATTCCAAAGGGACCATTCCCTCCGCGACACACTAGCCCATTCCTCAATTGCCTCCACCTCCCCCAAGCACCCTGTCCCTTTCCATGCAGGTGACAGGAGCCTGCTCTTTTACCTCCCCTTCTCACCATTCAAGGTCCAAGTGAAGCAGCGAATTCCTTGTGCTTTATTAAAGCTAGTATATCATGCTGCAGCTTGCTCTGCTCTGGGGAGACCATGTAGATTGGGTGACCACTTTGTGGGACACCTCCATTCAGTCCGCAAGTATGACCCCGAACTTACGGTCCCCTGTCATTTTATTCCTCCACCTTGCTCCTACCCTGATCTTTCTGTCCTCGGTCTGCTGCATTGTTCCAATGAAGCTCAAGGAGGGAACAGCCCCCATCTTTCCTCGAAGCACTTCACAGCCTTCCAGGCTCAACATTGAGTTCAACAATTTAGAACATAGGTCATTTCATCAGGCAGCAGGTCCTGGTAATATTTCTGCTGTTTACTTAATCTCTCCTGCCTTCCGTCCAATCACAGGCCCTCCCTTTTGTTCTTTCATCCACTCCCTCCTTTCACTGCCTCTCGAGTTGCTGAAACCTGGTTACCTCGCTAACGTTTTCCAGTTCTGAAGAGGGGGTCGTCGACCTGAAGTGTTAACCCTGTTTCTCTCTCCACTTATACTGCCAGATCTGCTGAGTATTTCCAGTGGTTAGTGTTTATGTTCCAGATTTACAGTATCTTCAGAATCCTGGCTTTGATATATCTTTCGCGTCCTGTCCAACTTTGTTGGGGATAAAGTCAAGGCTTTAACTTCAGAGACATTCCACTCAGCATGGCCTGGGGTCATCCAAGTCACCTTACGGTCAATGAATGATGTTTGAAATGTGGTCACTGTTTTAAAGGGGAAGCAGTGTCTTAGTCACTGGACTAATACTCCAGATACATAGAGTAACGCTCTGGGGACCTGCGCTTGAATATCCCACCACGGAATTTCAATTCAATAAAAAAAAATGTCTAACGGTGACCATGAAACCATTGTCGGTTGTTGTAAAAATCCATCTGGTTCACTGATGTCCTTTAAGGAAGGAAATCTGCTGTCTTTACCTGGTCTGGCCCTACATGTGACTCCAGACCCACAGCGATCTTAACTGCCCCCTGAAATGGCCGAGCAAGACTCAGTTCTCAAGGGCAATTAGAGATGGGCAATAAATGCTGGCCCAGCCAGTGACGCCCACATTCCATGAATATATAAAAAAAAGCATGCATAGCTTCACACGTACAATAATGAGGTAAATGGGTAGATAATCTATTTCTGGTGGTATAGGTTAGGGGACTGAGAGAACTCCCCAGTTGTTCTTCAAAACAGTACCATGGGGTCTTCTATGTCCACCTGAGAGGGCAAAGGAGGCCTTAAATTTTCACACGACATCAGACAGGTGACAGCTCCAGCAATGCTGTCCCTCGGTGCAGCTATCAAATTGTCAATGCCAACCCCTTTGAAAAATGCCTTGTCTGTTAGAAGACTTACGGAGATAGAACTGATCGGAATCACAATCAGGAGGAAATGGGAGGTACAGCAGATGTAAGAGCCAGTTCTGAAGTTCTTTCAACCGGAAAAACCAGAATAATAACTTAATCAGTGCGTCAACAACAACAACAACAACAACCAACAAATTGCATTTAGATAGCATCCTCTGTAAAATGCCCCAGGGTGCTTCACAAGAGCAACTGTCAAACAAAATTTAATAGCGAACCACGTGGGAAATATTAGAACAGATGGTCAAAAGTTTGTTCAAAGAGGTAGATTTTAAAGAGTATCTTAAAGAGGGGAAGATAGAGACAGAGACGTTTAGTGAGGAAATTCCAGAGCTTAGAGAGAGTGAGGCAGCTGAAGGCACAATCGCTAATGGCGGAGCGACTAAAATCAGGGACGCTCAAGAGGCCAGAATGAGAATGCAGCGATCTTGGAGGGGGTTTGAGGAGATTACAGAGATAGGGAGGGCTGAGGCAGGGAGGGGTGAGGCCACAGAGGGGTTTAAAACAAGGAATTGCCAGTTTGGGGGCCTGTGTGGGTCAGCGAGCACAGGGCTGGATAAGATCATGGGCAGGGTGCAAACTGCCCCAACAAGCAGGATCGTTGGGTTGTAAATCATCACTTCTGCAAAATAAAAGTCATGGAAGCCCGGGAATGTCACCTTGGAGAGGTTCCCACTCCTCCAAAGTACTATCGGTCAAAGTGCCACAGAAACTGTGTTGACGCACGCACGTGGACTGAGAGTTCCCTGGATTGGAGTATCTCACGCTGTGTCCCATTAGTTAAATATTTTCTTGCTCCCTAAATGCTGGAAATTCTTTTTTCCTGTAAATTATTGTAAGTGTAAACTGATAATGCCGTGCACGAGGTCAACAGAGCATCTGGGGCCTGGATGAACGACAGGACGATTAATCCATCTCCTTAACCAATGAGACTTAAGGGTTGAGAAAAAAAAAACAGAGGAACAATAGTGAAGGGAATGGGGTGAATTAATGTCAAATCAGGTATAGAAAGAGAAATAAAGAGAAGGATAAAACATTTGATTGAAAGAAAACAAAAAAGACAGAAAGGGAGAAAAATAAAAACTTGAAGTTTGGCACTTTTAAAATCTCTAACAACAATTGACAAGCTGCTGGAAGGAATTGTTTCCCTTCAGGGCTGAAGAGATTGATTAACGTTGCGCTAACATTTATCACAGTTAAAAGGGGACTTACACTGTTAGATACCAGCTCTAACTTTCTGCAGTGGCCTTAATGCAAATCCAGTATTTTCTTAGATATTCCTAAAATTTCCTTTTCTTACTTCAAATTTTCAGCATCTGCTGTATTTTGCTTTAATGACTGATGGACTTGTGGGACAAGGCAGCATTTGTAACACCAGTAAAAACTTATATGGAAATGACTACTGTCCAACTTTCATAAGGGACACTGAGAAATATATAAAACAAGAGGTCATACATTGCCCTGGAATAAGCGACATTTTCCATACGTTCAAAGTATATAACACTCAATGGATAGCCAGTAGCATGCCAACTGACCAGTCTAACAAGGCCTAGGCCAATATCCTAAGACAGCAAAAGAAAGTCTTGCATTTCTATAGCGCCGTTCATGACCTCAGGATGTCCCAAAGCACTTCGCAGCCAATGAAGCACTTTTGAAGCGTAGTCACGGATTGAAAACACTGCAGCCAAATTGTGCACAGCAAGCTCCCACAAACAGTAATGAGAACAACCCTGGATGCTGCATGACCCCCGAGTAATCCCAGGAAAGCTATTTATTCATAGCCCCTCACGCACTCATTACCCTGGTTAAAATGCAGAATCTGGACCCATTTCAGAGTTTGAATCTTGTAGCACAATCTAAGTGCATCAGCCCCCATCAGCCTGGTTCCAGCATTGCTTCCATCAGCTGATAAAAAGGGATGGAGTAGCTTTTTCTCTCTCTCTCTCTCTCTCTCTCTCTCCCTTTAAAAAGTCACTGGTGAGCCATTGGTAGCTCTTGTAGAACAGACTAACAGAATGTATTGTTCTCTGACACTCAGTGGTCAGTATGTCCTAGCCTTCTGTGGAAGTGCCTCTGTTTCTTGCTGTTCTTCCTTTTATCTGTAGTACAGTTGCTGCTGTGACATTGTGATTTATTACTCCTAATCTCCAGCATCAGTCCGCCCAGCCAGAGCCTGTGCAGACAGAGACAGCAAATGCACACTTCAGCAATTCACACCGCAGACCCGAGGCTCAGAGCGTGGGCCGTAGTGACGCAGCATCAACGACCGACTGGAAAAGATCCTCTGGTCCAGCCAATGTTTCTTTTCTCTTTATTCTTTTATGGGGTCTGGACGTCGCTGGCTGGGCCAGCATTTCTTCCCCATCCCTAATTGCCCTTGGGCTGAGTGCTGGGCCATTTCAGAGGGGCAGTTAAGAGTCAATCACATTGCTGTGGGTCCGGAGTCACATGTAGGCCCAGACCAGGTAAGGACGGCAGATTTCCTTCCCTAAAGGGGCATTAGTGACCCAGATGGGTTTTTACAACAGTTGATGATAGTTGTCATGGTCACCGTTACTGATCATTACTTTATATTCCCAGTTTATTAACTGAATTCAATTCTACCAGTTGCCTCTTTTTAATTATTGATTCACAGGATGTGGGGCTTCGCTGGCTGGGTCAGCATTTATTGCCCATCCCTAATTGCCCTTGAGAAGGTGGTGGTGAGCTGCCTTCTTAAACCGCTGCAGTCCATGTGGTGTAGGTACACCCACAGTGCTGTTAGGGAGGGAGTTCCAGGATTTTGACCCAGTGACAGTGAAGGAACGGCCGATATATTTCCAAGTCAGGATGGTGAGTGGCTTGGAGGGGAACTTGCAGGATGTGGTGTTCCCATGTGTCTGCTGCCCTTGTTCTTCTAGATGGTAGAGGTCTTGCGTTTGGAAGGTGCTATCAAAGGAGCCTTGGTGAATTCCTGCAGTGCATCTTGTAGATGGTACACACACTGCTGCTACTGTGTGTCGGTGGTGGAGGGAGTGAAGGTTTGTGGATGGGGTGCCCATCAAGCAGGGCTGCTTTGTCCTGGATGGTGTCAAGCTTCTTGTGTTGTGGGAGCTGCACTCACCCAGGTAAGTGGGGAGTATTCCATCACACTCCTGACTTGTGCCTTGTAGATGGTGGACAGGCTTTGGGGAGTCAGGAGGTGAGTTAGTCGCCGCATGATTCCTAGCCTCTGACCTGCTCTTGTAGTCACACTATCGAGTCGGCTAGTCCAGTTCAGTTTCTGGTCAATGCTAACCCCCCCCCACAAGGTTGTTGATAGCGATTGTAATGCCAGTGAATGTCAAGGGGCAATGATTAGATTCTTCCTTGTTGGAGATGGTCATTGCCTGGTACTTAAGTGGCACGTAACATTCACGCCACATATCAGCCCAAGCCTGGATATTGTCCAGGTCTTGCTGTATTTGGACATGGACTGCTTCAGTATCTGAGGAGTCATGAATGGTGCTGAACATTGTGCAATCATCAGTGAACATCCCCACTTCTGACCTTATGATGGAAGGAAGGTCATTGATGAAGCAGCTGAAGATGGTTGGGCCGAGGACACTACCCTGAGGAACTCCTGCAGTGATGTCCTGGAGCTGAGATGACTGACCTCCAACAACCACAATCATCTTCCTTTGTGCTAGGTATGACTCCAACCAGCGAGAGTTTTCCCCCTGATTCCCATTGACACCAGTTTTGCTGGAGCTCCTTGATGCCACACTCGGTCAAATGCTGCCTTGATGTCAAGGGCAGTCACTCTCACCTCACCTCGGGAGTTCAGCTCTTTTGTCCATGATTGAACTAACGCTGTTATGAGGTCAGGAGCTGAGTGACCCTGGCAGAATCCAAACTGGGCATCAGTGAGCAGGTTATTGCTAAGCAAGTGCTGCTTGATAGCACTGTTGATGACCCCTTCCATTATTTTGATGATTATGGAGAGTAGACTGATGGGGCAGTAATTGGCCAGGTTGGATTTGTCCTGCTTTTTGTGTACAGGACATACTTGGGCAATTTTCCACACAGCTGGGTAGATGCCAGTGTTGTGTCTGTACTGGAACAGCTTGGCTAGGGGCACGGCAAGTTCTGGAGCACAAGTCTTCAGTACTATTGCTGGAATGCTGCCAGGGCCCATAGCCTTTGCGGTATCCAGTGCCTTCAACCATTTCTTGATATCATGTGGGGTGAATCGAATTGGCTGAAGACTGGCATCTGTGATGCTGGGGATCTCTGGGTAGATCACCCACTCGGCACTTCTGGCTGAAGATTGTCGTGAATGCTTCAGCCTTATCTTTTGCACTGATGTGCTGGGCTCCTCCATCATTGAGGATGGGGATATTTGTGGAGCCTCCTTCTCCAGTGAGTTGTTTAATTGTCCACCACCATTCACAGCTGGATGTGGCATGGCAGGACTGCAGAGCTTAGATCTGATCCGCTTGTGGGATCGCTGAGCTCTGTCCATCACTTGCTGCTTATGCTGTTTGGCACACGAGTAGCCCTGCATTGTAGCTTCACCAGGTTAACATCTCATTTTTAGGTATAACTGGTGCTGCTCCTGGCACGTCCTCCTGCACTCTTCATTGGACTAGGGTTGATCCCCTGGCTTGATGGTAATGGTAGAGTGAGGGATATGCTGGGCCATGAGGTTACAGATTGTAATCGAGTACAATTCTGCTGCTGCTGATGCCCAGTCTTGAGTTACTGGAGCTATTTGAAATCTATTCCATTTAGCACGGTGGTAGTGCTACACAACATGATGGAGGGTATCCTCAAAGTGAAGGTGGGACTTCATCTCCACAATGACTGTGCGGTGGTCACTCCTACTGATACTGTCACGGACAGATACATTTGCAGCAGACAGGTTGGTGAGGATGAGGTCAAGTATGTTTTTCCCTCTAGTTGGTTCCCTCACCACCTGCCACAGACCCAGTCTAGCAGTTAAGTCCTTTAGGGTTCAGCCAGCTCAGTCAGTAGTGGTGCAACCGAGTCCCCCACACCAAGTACACTCTGCACCCTTGCTTCCTCCAAGTGGTGTTCAACATGGAGGAGCGCTGATTCATCAGCTGAAGGGATGCAGTATGTGGTAATCAGCAGGAGGGTTTGTTGCCCATGTTTGACCTGATGCCACGAGACATCCAAAGTTGATGTTGAGGACTCACAGGACAACCCCCTCCCTCCTGACTGTACACCGCTGTGCCACCACCTCTGGTGATGCTGGTGTCTGGGACATTATCTGTAAGATATGAACCCATGAATATGATGGATTATGTTTGACTGTTGCTAGTCTGTCTCCCCAATATTTTAGTAAGGGGGGCTTTGCAGGGCTGACAGGGTTGAGTTTGCCATTGCTGTTTCCAGTGCCTAGGTCGATGATGTTCAGTTCCATTTCTTATAGGCTTCATGGTGGTTGGATACAGATAGGCTATTTCAGAGGGTATTTACATATCAACATATTGCCTAAAGGTTGATTTTTATGACTTTTATGAATGGTTGCATGGTCATCATTAGACTTTTTTTATTGAATTCAAATTCCACCACCTGGTGAGATTCAAACCCGGGTCCCCAGTGCATTACCCTGGCTCTCTGGATTACCAGTGTCATCACCCGGGTCCCCAGAGCATTGCCCTGGCTCTCTGGATTACTAGTCCAGTAACAATACCACTGCTCCACCGCCTCCCATTGTCCCACACAACTGAACATCACAATAAATAGACTCTGTGATAGACAGCAAATATTAATTAACAAAAGCTTTCATGATGCAACAGCCAAAGAGAGTGGTAATGGATAGAGTAAAGAAACAAAGGTTTTGTCTAAATGAGGCATGAATGACTACATAAAAACTATCCAAATGCAACACAAAGGGAAGAAACAAGGCAGGACCAATTCAACAAAACAAGAAAAATAAAAAAAAACACACAGAACAAGGTGCAGACAGAGGTTATGATCTAAAATTGTTGGACTCGATGTTGAGTCCAGGATGCTGTAGAGTGTCCAGTTAAAAGATAAGGTGTTGTTCCACGAGTTTAAATTGAGCTTCACTGGAAAACAACTTGGGGAACCTAACCATTAACCTCTATTTCCTCCTGACAAACCAATGCATCATCAGGTTTT
The DNA here is from genome assembly GCA_026770705.1 of Isurus oxyrinchus. Taxonomy (NCBI): domain Eukaryota; kingdom Metazoa; phylum Chordata; class Chondrichthyes; order Lamniformes; family Lamnidae; genus Isurus; species Isurus oxyrinchus. The sequence goes on from JANJGN010000029.1 coordinate 25,384,466, forward strand.
GTGGAAGCTAATTTCATTGTCATCTACCTTACACCCATGCAGCATCTGGATGGGGTTCAGTTCCACTGCTCCATTTCCCAGTGGGTCTTAAAGTGAAGCCTCGCTAAGTTAAAGACCTGTGACTGAGTATCAAGTCAAAACAGAACCTCCACTCAACATCCAACAACCAGTTCCAGCTGCCCAATAGTATCTGGGAGTGTGGACCATACACCGTGTTAGACAATGTTATATTCCAGTGCATAGGGCATGTTTAGAGGCAGCACATGGTAGTCAGTGTAGTAAATCCATGGTTCACAGGGTTACAGATGCTGGAAAATGGGATTAGAGTAGTTGGGACTTGATAACCGGCATGGACACAATGGGCTGAAAGGCCTCTTTCTGTGCTGTAAAACTCTATGACTTTATGACTCTAAATGATAACCATTTAGAAAGTGTATGTCTTATCCACGGCACCCAGAATGGCTGTGATGACCCAAGACAGGGCAGGCTCATCGATATTCACTTACAGAATGGTCACTTAAGCAAAGTGCCCTTGGCTAACTAAATCCCACGAGACAGTGACCTCAGAACAGGAGAGGAGAAAACAAAGTTACAAACATAATTAGAATCAGTAGGAACTTTGCAAAGAAATAAAGGATAAAGATCAAAGCAGCAATTACCACTTATGCCTTGCTTTCCTGCTGTAAGTGGAGAGGGCTCTGGAGCAAGGAGAAACCTTTTCAAAATGAAGAGTAATGGTACAGTAATATAATGGCTACGTTACTACACTTGTAATCCATAGACCTGAACTAATGATCCTGAGGAATTCAAATGTGTAAATGTTATTAATTAAATAAATTTGGAATGGAAGACTAGCAATGGTGAGCTTGAAACTACCAGATTGTCATAAACCCCACTCTGATACGCTAATGCCCTTTAGGGAAGGAAATCTGCCATCCTTACCCAGTCTGGCCTACATGTGACTCCAGACCCACAACAATGTGGTTGTCTCTTAAGGGCCCTCTGAAATGACCGAGCAAACCATTCAGTTATATTCAAGAAGGCCACCACTTTCTCCAGGGCAATTAGAGATGGGCAATAAATGCCAGCCTTGCCCGTGATCCTAAGAATGAATTTTTAAAAAGTTCATCAGGGCCTTGGAGAAGCATGTCAAGACTTCAAAGATCCAGGCTACCAATCACAGGATGCTCTAGATTCCATTTTGTTCTCAGGTGTGTGGTCTACAAATTTTCTCTACCTGTTTGCTGATGCTTCAGAGAGAGATTGAGATCCTATATGTATTAGATGCCACACTCACCACTGGACATCCCACAGGTGTAATGTATTGAAAATTGCATTAAGAAGAGTTAATAAAGGATCCATGTTTAATAGCTTGTGCAGTTCTAATTCCACATGTCTCTGGCAGAATACGTAATTGTTTCTGCCCCAAGAACTTCACAATAGGATTCATGAGTGAAAAAATGATCCCGTCTCCACCAATGGTTGTTGCATACTTGTGCCCCAGGTAGCCCTTTTACAAGCTTGCTGCACCCAGACAGGATTAGCAAAGCAAAACCTAAATCAGGCTTCAGTAGCACGAGACCAGAGCTTACAGAGAACGTACAGCACAGAAATAGGCCGTTCAGCCCAACTGGTCTGTGCCAGTATTTCTGCTGTACACAAGGTGGATTCCTCCCACCTTAATTCATCTAACACCATTAACATAACCTTCTATTCCTTTTCTCCCTTATGTGTTTATCTAGTTTCCCTTCAATGCATGTATATGATTTTCCTCAACCTCTCCTATAGTAGAGAGTTTCACGTGCTAACTATTTCCTGGATAAAGACGTTTCTCCTGAATTCCCTGTTGGATTTATTAGCGACTATCTTATATATATGGCCTCTAGCTCTGGTCTCCCCCACAAGTGGAAACATCTTCTCTCTGTGTACTCTATCAAACCCTTTCGTAATTTCAAAGACCTCGACAAGGCCACACCCCAACCTTCTCTTTTCTAGAGAGTAAAGCTACAGCTTGTTCAATTTTTCCTGATAGTAATAACCTCTTAGTTCAGGATGTCCAGTCCATTTCCAGAACTTCCGTTATTCAATCAGATGTAATACCTCACATTTTCCATTTTCTTTAAACAGCTTTAGTAAAGGGAAGTATTCAAGTGATGGCAATGGTACTGTCAAACAGCTGTATAAGCAACATATCTCTCTAGTACAGACCATTTATGTTGCTTTAGCAGATAGCAGGCAGACCCTGTAAAACACACAACCCCGATAAACCGCATTACAGGAGCATTAACGGAGACCTTGATTTGTAAATTCCAAGAGTATCCAGCGACCACGATATCAGACTCGCCTAGAGCTCAGCGCTTTTAAACTGTCTATGAATTTCTGCTTGGAAGTTGGCCAAATGATCCAATGACAATCGGAAGAACTCCCCAAAGAATGGCACCATTACTGAGAGCTTCGATTTTTCTGAAAAGGATTCAACATCATGGACAATGTTACTCCTTCCCATTCAGCCTGCGTTCAAATGGTAGTCCAACTTGTACCCCAGACTCTGAAATGGCCATCAGAGCCTTAGGTTGTCTCTTGTGCCTAGGACTATACACACACCTTCTGATTACTCACCTTGGCCTAACTGAGAAGAGTGTCAGTCAGGGCTCAGCGGGTAACACTCTTGCCTGTGAGTTAGGAGGTTGTGGGTTTAAGCCCCACAGCAGAGACTTGAGCCCAAAAAAATCTATGATGCTACACAGTGGGAGTGCTGCACTGTCGCAGGCACCAAGCTTTGGATGAGACGTTAAACCGAGGCTCCATCTGCCCTGTCAGGTGGTTATAAAATTTCCCAGGCCACCATTTTGGAGAAGAGCAGGAGCGTTCTCCCAAATGTCCTGGTCAATATTAATCCCTGAACAAAACAGATTATCTGGTCTTTATCAGATTGCTGGTTTTAAATGTTTGCCAAGTGCAAATCAGCTTTTGCGTTTCCTGCATTGCAACAGTGGCTGCACTTCAAAAGTACTTAATTGTCTGTAAACTGCTTCAGTCCACACTCAGGCTTTGAACTGCAAAACAAAAACAGAAACAGAAATACCTGGAAAAACTCAGCAGGTCTGGCAGCATTGGCGGAGAAGAGAACAGTTCACGTTTCAAGTCCGCGTGACCCTTCAACAGAACTAAGTAAAAATAGGAAAGGGGTGAAATATAAGCTGGTTTAAGAGGGGGGAGGGGTGAGGGGGGGTTGTTGAGACAAGCAAGCAGTGATAGGAGGAGATAATCAAAAGATGTCACAGACAAAAGAACAAAGAGGTGTTGAAGGTGGTGATATTATCTAAGGAATGTGCTAATTAAAAACAAAAAAACTGCGGATGCTGGAAATCCAAAACAAAAACAGAATTACCTGGAAAAACTCAGCAGGTCTGGCAGCATCGGCGGAGAAGAAAAGAGTTGACGTTTCGAGTCCTCATGACCCTTCGACCGAACTGGAGTTCGGTCGAAGGGTCATGAGGACTCGAAACGTCAACTCTTTTCTTCTCCGCCGATGCTGCCAGACCTGCTGAGTTTTTCCATGCGCTAATTAAGAAATGCAAATCTAATCGCACCAGTCTCACCGTGTCTTAACAGCAGTAACCCGCCCTGATACTGAAGCACTTCTTGCAGATATCACTCCACTCCCTGAAGGGACAGTGCAAATTTATCACAAATTAATGCTGTGGTGTTCCTCAGTTATGCCCCTTACGAGTTGGCACTCTCATTTGTCAGTCCAACAGCAACTGTTCTCATATCTGACCAAGTTTCCAAAATTATTTCGACACTTGTATTTTACAGTCACTTATTTGCCAAAACATTTCAGCAACATAATTAAGTAATATCAGGAACAGGGCAACACCGGAGACTGTAAACGGGAATTGGAAATGTGATTATGTTTAAGACAGCAGGTCAGCATTCTGTCAGGTTGCAGCCTTTAATCACCACCCACTGTGTCAACATGGTTCATTCCTATTAATGTGTAGTCTTATTGATGCTGTTAACAAAGAGTGTAATGTGTTTACCTCCCTTGCTCCATTTTCTCAATAATAGAAAGATTGGCATTAATGTTGTGCAATTTTATCACCTCGAGATGTACCAAAGCTCTTTATATGAAGCACATAGGATGGGTTGGATTAGGGTGGATGGAGCATTAACACCAGCGAAGTTTAGTCACTGTTGTAATGCAGGAAATGCAGCAGTCAATTTGTGCATAGCAAGATCCCACAAGTAGCAATCAAAGAACTATTGGAATATAAAAGTAGGACAGCTGTGCAGGGCCTTGGTGAGACCACATCTGGAGTACACTGTGCGCTTTTGGTCTCCTTATTTTAAAAAAGATATAATCACTTTAGAAGCAGATTCACTGGACTCATTCTTGGGGTGAAGGGGTTGTCTTATGAAGAAAGGTTGAACAGTTTGGGCCCATAACCATTGGAGTTCAGAAGAATGAGGGGTGCTCTTATTGAAACCTATAAGTTCCTGAGGGGACTTGATAGGGTGGATGCTTGGAGGATGTTTCCTCTTGTGGGGGTGACTAAGACTAAGGGACATAGTTTAAAAATAAGAGGTCTCCCTTTTAAGACAGAGATGAAGAGAAACTTTTTCTCCCAAAGGGTCGTTGGTGTGTGGAATTCTCTTCCCCAGAAAGTGGTGGAGATTGGGTCTTTGAATTTATTCAAGGCTGAGTTGGATAGGTTTTTGTTAGGCAAGGAAGGCAAGGGTTTATGTGTGAGAGGGGGTGGGTGAGAGCAGACAGGAAAGGGTGTTGAGACCACAACCAGATCAGCCACGATCTTACTGAATGGTTGGAGCAGGCCCAAAGGACTGAATGGCCTCCTCCTGCTCCTATGAAACTATAAAATCATTTTCCTATCACCACAGTTTTACATCATTCATCTCAGTGGTGCCTTTGTTATGACACAGCTGATGGTAAATGCTGAGTTGTTCAAATCCCAAAGGGAAACTTGAAACAACCGCCACAACTTGTTTTGCAATTTGTATAAATTTCGAGATGCGGGCCTTGAATTCAGTAGTAATAAGACCACCACGTCTTATAGATTTTTACAAAACTAGATTAAATATTTACTAACAAGAAAAATGATTTTGAAGCACATACATAGAACCACAACTTACCACTATAACTTCTAAATCCCCTACTTAATCTAACTCCCAGTTACACTTTTGTTAAGGCAACAGTGAAACACATAGATTTTAAAGGACCCAGGCAAAGAAACATGATACCCTGAACCAGTCGAATTCAAAGTGAGTTTTCTTAACTTCGGTTCTTTGAAGACAGCATCTTGAGGCATAGATGCTGAAGGCTTTTCACACTTGTTAGAGCTTAAAATGCCTACCCTTATACATAGCCTTCACTCCTTTATACATATTTCCCCTTTTGAATCCCATTGTTGAACTATATCTTTGGACTTTACCTTCTTGATAATAAAAATCTCTCATAGTATCAGGTTTTACTAGTAATCTTCAGGGAAAATAAACACACCGTTTCTGAACTTGACCTGGCTAAGTGACACATTTCACTCCCTCTTTTGAAAACAATCTAGTCTAAAAATGCAAATGTTCCCTTGACACCTATGTTTACCTACTTAACATTTTAAACCTAGCTCACCTTCTACCACATCAAAGCTTTCAGACCAGCTGCCTTTAATCCAATTAAGTCACACGCACACTTATAGGCACAGATACCACTATTTTACAATAAATTCCAATAACGTTATGAGGATTATTATATCTTCCTGATACCTGTGTTTACTTTTATAACAATAGTGACTATACATGCTATCCCCCAGTCCTCTACTGGCCTTTCTCAAGCATAATGAACTTGCCACACTCTCACAAAATCACAGTGCTGAAGAGGCCATTCGGCCCATCGAGTCTGCACTGACACGTGAGAAACACCTGACCTGCCTATCTAATCCCATTTACCAGCACTTGGCCCATAGCCATGAATGTTATGACGTGCCAAGTGCTCATCCAGGTACTTTTTAAAGGATGTGAGGCAACCCGCCTCCACCACCCTCCCAGGCAGCGTATTCCAGACCCTCACCACCCTCTGGGTAAAAAAGCTTTTCCTCACATCCCCCCTAAACTTCCTGCCCCTCACCTTGAACTTATGCCTCTTGTGACTGACCCTTCAACTAAGGGGAACAGCTGCTCCCTATCCACCCTGTCCATGCCCCTCATAATCTTGTACACCTCGATCAGGTCACCCCTCAGTCTTCTCTGCTCCAGCGAAAACAACCCAAGTCTATCCAGCCTCTCTTCATAAGTTAACTGTTTCATCCCAAGCCACATCCTGGTGAATCTCCTCTGCACCCCCTCCAGTGCAATCACAACCTTCCTATAATGTGGTGACCAGAACTGCACACAGTACTCCAGCTGTGGCCTCACCAAAGTTCCATACAACTCCAACATGACCTCCCTAATTTTGTAATCTATGCCTCGATTGATAAAGGCAAGTGTCCCATATGCTTTTTTCACCACCCCACTAACATGCCCCTCTGCCTTCAGAGATCTATGGACACACACACCAAGGTCCCTTTGTTCCTCAGAACTTCCTAGTGCCATGCCGTTCACTGAATACTTCCTTGTCAAATTACTCCTTCCAAAGTGTATCACCTCACACTTTTCAGGGTTAAGTTCCATCTGTCACTTATCTGCCCATTTGACCATCCCGTCTACATCTTCCTGTAGCCCAAGACACTCAACCTCACTGTTACCCACCCGGCCAATCTTTGTGTCATCCACAAACTTACTAATCCTACCCACCACATGGTCATCTATGTCGTTTATATAAATGACAAATAATAGGGGACCCAGCACAGATCCCTGTGGTACACCACTGGACACTGGCTTCCAGTCACTAAAGCATCCTTCTGTCATCACCTTCTGCCTCCTACAACTAAGCCAATTTTGAATCCACCTTATCAAATTACCCTGTATCCCATGTGCATTTGCCTCTTTATAAGTCTCCCATGTGGGACCTTGTCAAAGGCTTTGCTGAAATCCATATAAACTACATCAGCTGCACTACCCTCATCTACACACCTGGTCACCTCCTCAAAAAACTCAATCAAATTTGTTAGGCATGACCTCCCTCTGACAAAGCCATGCTGACTATCCCTGATCAAACCTTGCCTCTCCAAGTGGAGATAGATTCTCTCCTTCAGAATTTTCTCCAATAGTTTCCCTACCACTGATGTGAGACTCACTGGCCTGCAGTTCCCTGGCTTACCTCTACAACCCTTCTTAAATAGCGGAACCACATTAACTGCTCTCCAGTCCTCTGGCACCTCCCCCGTGGTCAGAGAGGAATTAAAAATTTGGGTCAGAGAGGTTGCGATCTCCTCCCTTGCCTCCCTCAGCAGTCTGGGACACAAATCATCTGGACCTGGAGAGTTGCCCACTTTTAAGCCTGCCAACACCTCCAATACCTTGTCACTCCCTGTATCAATTTGCTTAAGAACCTCACAGTCTCTCTCCCCGAGTTCGATATCTTCATCCTCATTCTCTTGGGTGAAGACGGACGTGAAGTATTCATTCAACACTCTAGTGATGTCCTCTGGCTCCACCCATAGATTGCCCCCTTGGTCCCTAATGGGCCCTACTCTTTCCCTGGTTATCCTCTTCCCATTGATATACTTATAGAATATCTTGGGATTTTCCCTGATTTTACTCTCATTAGACAGACTCCTATTTCAACACACCAATTTCAGCCACTACGCTTAAGGTCAGAGTCAAACGACACTCCCTCCATTTTAAGAAATAAGTCAATAGCTGTGAAAGACATTGGGATTCCCAATGGATGCGACCAGGTGCTACACAAATGCAAGTTCTTCCATTTGTTTAAAGAGGTTGATTAAAACGGACTGTGGCCCAGGAACTGTGGAATACAAAGAGGGTGAGGACTCAAGTGGGAAAGGTAAACTTGCCATTGCAACAAACTATGATTTCAGTTGCAAATTTAAATGATACAACAGTTCGTTTTGGTCAGGCCACACACAATGCAGCCCTGAGAGTCTAAAGGTATCGTGTCAACGCTGCTGTATCATTTATTTCTGCCATCGGCTGAGTGTCAGCCAGACAGTAGAATGCTGCGGTAGATGGAAAATTGTTGCTTTTTAAGTAGTTGCATCATTTCCCCTTATTGGCTTAGTTTGGAGGAGCAACATCTGGATTCCAGTCCCTTTGCAAGAAAAAGTTGCACCCAGATGGGAGCGTCCTTCATACTGTTGATCATGACTCTGTGGATCGTGCTCTTGCCTCTGGGTGAGAAGGTTGTGGATTTAGGTCTTACTCCAGAGACCGGAGCGCAAACTCCAAGCTGATGTTCCCAGTGCAGTACTGAGGTAGTGTTAGATGTGATTAACCCAGGCCACATCTGCTCTCTCAGCTGGATGTAAAAGGTCCGATGGCATTATCTTGAAGAAGAGCAGGGGAGTTCTCCATAGCGTCCTGAGCAATGTTTATTCCTCAACCAACAAACAGATTATCCGGGTCATTATCACATTGCTGCTTGTGGGAGCTTGCTGTGCGCAAATTGGCTGCTGAGTTTCCTACATTCCAACAGTGACTGCACTTCAGAAATACTAAATGAGTTGTAAAGCACTTTGGGAGGCTGTGTGTTTTTGAAAGGTGCTGTATATACGCAAATCCTTCCTTCATTTTAAGTGCTTGGGAATACTGCCTGCAAGAGTTAGATAGGAAAGTGAATCAGGAGGGGGAGGGACGCAGGGCAAAGTGGGACACCAAATAAAAACTGGTCTTCATTTTGAAAGATCCAAATACATTTCCCTAGGCTAATTACAAAGTGCAGGCCAGTGTACAGTGTGTCTCACCCAGTTCAGAATACTTCTCTAGTTTTTATAGTTCACAGTGAGGTACTGTTGATTTATGCATTTAAAGTATTTTCACCGTATGTTAAAGAGAAGAGAATCATGAATATACTTACGTACCATCCATTCGGAGCACACAACTCAGCAAATCCCCCAAGCTATATATATATATATATATATATAGAAATACACTGTAGTAACGTCAGAGACGTAGGAGTGTAGATCGGAGCTGAAGTTCAGTTCAAAACAAAAAGCTGCAGATGCTGGAAATCCAAAACAAAAACAAAAATACCTGGAAAAACTCAGCTCAGTTCAATTGAGTTCAGGGTAGCAGGTCACATCTTTCAAATTGTTACCCTTAATTATCACTGGCTCCATCAGCAATGTACATTCCTGTTAACTTGTAGTCTTGTTGATATTGTTCATAAAAATTTGTTAATGCTCTCCCCTCTCCCCTAACCATTACATGCTTTTCTTCTGAGGTAGAAGTTTAAAAGAGTAGTTATTGGGGCTGCTTTTAATTCAGTTGCTGGCAGTAATGATTGCCATTATTAAATCATTGCTCTTGTTTTAATGGGGCACACAGCAGCCAATCCCCAAGGGTACATCCATTTGCTGAATGTCGCTCATTGAATAAGAGTCAGATTACTTTCTACACTCTGCCTCAAATTGGTGTTCTGACCAATTCTTTGTCCGTGTCAAGTCTGCAATTTCATTCTATGTGAACCTTTGGAATTTTCTACCCCGAAGGTCTGTGGATGCTCATTCACTGAGCGACATACTTTCCCATAAACTTCATCATGTAAGAGGCTTTCCACGCTCCCTATTTTCTGAAGCTTGGGTGCTTGGATTGGACATTTTAACCTGGGTCTAGAGTCTGGGAATTTTCAAATCCTGGTGGTCAATTATAGGACATCACCAGACCAGCCAGGATAGAAATGATTGGATAATTCTCCTATCCATCGCATCGAGAGACAGGGATTTTACTCTCCTGCCGTGCTGTGTTTGATTTGTCTCTTATTTTGTTAATTTAGTATAATTGGTTTAACTCCAAAAGAGTTACTCTCCCACTGTTTCTGTAACTATCCTCCATTCACTGCATGTTGTTGGGGAATTTCACTGCTTTTATTTGGAGAAATTGCTGTAATTTCAGTCAGGAGTTCTGTTTGTAGACGCTCTGTTTAAATAGACAGTTCACAATGACACCCCCGTGCAATGTGACAAACTAGCGGACAAAAGCCGGGGAGTAAAGGCTGTGTGTGTCAGATAGGTGCATTGAGGTGGCTGCAGTAGCCACGCAGCTCACAATATCCCAAGCACGATGTGACACCGAGAGGCGGAACACTCCCGGACGACAACTGGGGAATGCAGGATGGGGGCCTCAGTCTAACGTCCCGTCCAAAGGACAGCGGCCGGACCCTCCCACCGGCGAGATCTTTCAGTCCTGCTCACCAGGTTTCTCCAGCACCGTCTCTCCCCCCACTTCCCACCTCCCCACAGAGGCGGGGACCGGAAAATTGCTGCCCGCTCTCTGACAACGCAGCACTACCTCAGACTCTGTGCTCCAATACCCAGCTACCCTCCCAGGGAGATGGGGAAAGGTCTCTAGCAGGGGGGGAGTTCTCCCTGACACCTAGGCCAATATTTGTCCCTCAGCCAACGTCATTAAAACAGGTTATCTCAGTACATTGCTGATTTTACTGTAAATTTCCTTCCATCCTGTCTACGTTTCAACACTGACTACCCTCCAAAAATTACTTCCTTGTCTATAAAGACCATAAGACATAGGAGCAGAAATTAGGCCATTCGGCCCATCGAGTCTGCTCTGCCATTCAATCATGGCTGATAAGTTTCTCAACCCCATTCTCCCACCTTCTCCCCATAACATTTGATCCCCTTACCAATCTAGAACCTATCTATCTCGGTCTTAAATACACTCAATGACCTGGCCTCCACAGCCTTCTGTGGCAATGAATTCCATAGATTCACCACTCTCTAGCTAAAGAAGTTTCTCCTCATCTCTGTTCTAAAAGGTCTTCCCTTTACTCTGAGGCTGTGCCCTCGGGTCCTAGTCTCTCCTACTAATGGGAACATCTTCCCCACGTCCACTCTATCCAGGCCTTTCAGTACCCTTTGAGACTCACTAAGGTTGCGAGAGCTGGAGCATGAAAGCAAGTCTCTTTCCTCTATTCTAAATGGAAGGTTGACAACCCAATCATACATGAGAAAAGATCCAAACCAGGCGATCTATATTTATTTCTTAACTGAAAAATCATAATAAACCGAGGTCCATAAGCGCAGAGCCCCCACTGAAAAACAAAACAAGTTTTGGAAACAGTACAAGTTCGAAAGCAGCGAGGCCACTCAGTGCCTCAACTCCAACCTTGGCTCCATGTCCCTTGGGTACTCTTACCCAACAAAAACCCAGCTATTAATCTTGAAAGCTCCAATTGTCCCCACAGCCCTCTGGACAGAGGCTTCCAGGTTTCTGCTACCCTGCTTTCTATCTGAAAAGAGACCCTTTGAAGTTTTAAATGTTGCGACAGCAGGTTTCCCTAACGACCATCCCCTTCTGGGATTGGATGGTAGCATCAGGAAGCAGAAAGTCCTGTTTTATGCTTCATGTGCAGCAAGTTTCAGAAAGTAACTCGGGGAGACCAGACAGTGGCCGGCTGGTAATGTTGTACGAATTCAGAGTCCCAGGACATGCACTGGGGGACATGACTACTGAAGCTGGTGGAATTCGAATTCAACTAATAAATCTGGAACTTCGAGGTGGGTCTCAGGAGTTGGTGACCATGAAACTATTGTTATTAAAAACCCCATCTGGCTCACTAATGCCCGTTAGGGAAGGAAATCAGCCCTCCTTACCTGGTCTGGCCTACATGTGACTCCAGACCCACAGCAATGTGGTTGCCTCTTAACTGCCCCTCTGAGAAACTCGGTTCAAGGGCAATTAGGGATGAGCAATGAATGCGAGCTTTGCCAGCAATGTCTACATCCCATGAAAGAAAAAAAGGGGGAGAAAAGCTGCATCAAGGTGGCGGCGATATGTGAGTGAGATAATCAACATTCAGAGAGCTTGGTACTGATTAAATGGAAGAGCTAAAAATTCCCAAATAGATCTTCATTTGGGTTAAATGAGAGCTAATATTGACACGGGAAACTCAGCAGGTCTGGCAGCATCGGCGGAGAAGAAAAGAGTTGACGTTTCGAGTCCTCATACCCCAGTATCATGGCAGAAAACAACCTGGGGTGGGTAATTACTAAAATGACTTCAGAGTTAACCCCAATAGCTGTCCTGAAAAGATGGAATCTAAAAATGGGAGTCCGGCCAGACAAAATCCCAAAAGAATCAGCCTCAATGCAGGACTGAGTTACAGACAACTCTGGTGTTCTTGATAAAAACAAAAAAACTGCGGATGCTGGAAATCCAAAACAAAAACAGAATTACCTGGAAAAACTCAGCAGGTCTGGCAGCAACGGCGGAGAAGAAAAGAGTTGACGTTTCGAGTCCTCATGACCCTTCGACAGAACTCAAGTTCCGTCGAAGGGTCATGAGGACTCGAAGCGTCAACTCTTTTCTTCTCCGGCGATGCTGCCAGATCTGGTGTTCCTGAGCCTGTGCCTGGCCAACCTGATGCTCTTGTTACAGCCTGGCTACAGAAAAGCAATAAAATAAAAATGCTTTCCTACATCTGCAGAACATCTGAACTGGAATTAAAAAGGCAAAAACGGTAGGGAACTGGAACAGATTTATTTTAAACAGACCTAAAGTAACAAGCTTTCCTGTAAATTTATATAAGGTCAATTCAAAATATCCCAAACCAGGCAGGGTAATCTGAATACTACAATTCATTAATAGTTACACAACTTCCATGCAAATGAGCAGTAGGAAAGACTGAGACAAAGCAGCATACACAAGCATAAACAGGCCAAATAAAATGCACCAATTAGATTTACAGTGACTGGCAAGAGAGACATTGAGGAAACGAGGAGACTTTTTTTTAGGAGCACTGTGAGTCATTATTACCAGGGATGCCCCCTTGAAGCAGATTCAATATTAACTTGAAAAAGGGAATGGGACTTTTAAGGGAGAAAGATTTGCAGGCTTGTGGGATAGAGTTGGGTGGAGTGGGACTAATTGGATAGTTTTCCCAAGAGCTAGCACAAGTACAATGGGCTAAATTGTCTCCTTATGTGCTGTAAGATTCTGCTACATGATTCAATCAGAAATAAGCTTTCTAAACTCTAACCCCATAGTATTACATCGAATGCACAGCACAGAAACAGGCCATTTGGCCCATCTAGTCAATGCTGGTGTTTATGCTCCACAAGAGCCTCCTCCCATCCTACTTCCTCTCACCCTATCAGCATATCCTTCTATTCCTTTCTTCCTTGTGTGTTTATCCAGCCTCCCCTTAGATCTGTCTATGCTGCTATAAGTGATGAATGAGAGGGGTGCACAGTCAGACTGAGTTATAGCTTTGAGTCAAAGAATTTATTGGTGGGAATTTAATTCACAATCAAGGGGATATCAGTTGCATCTCAACTGGAAGGCCATAGTTACCTATTTTACAGATGGGTGTAGACTGCACTATGTATTTAAATGACGATTTCATAGCTGTATTAATATTTATTCATTGTGTAGCACAACCTTCAAATCAGGATGCCCAGGTTGTTAGGGGCCAGAACTGGAATATTGGTCAGACTATGGATAACTAATTGGCCTGTAACAATATTCCATGAATTACATTGAATTCACAGTACAGCAACTGGCCAGTTGATACAATATCCTTGCCAACATTTATGCTCCACATGAACCTCCTTCCACACAACTCACTCCTTCTGTTCCACCATTCTTGCACTGTCTATTTATCTAGCTTCTCCTTAGGTGCATCTACTTGGGGGGGCTTTTAGTTTTTGGGGAGGCAGAGGGATTGGGCGCAACAGAGCATGTGGTACTAAATTCCATACCTGGAAGAAGGGGGGGTTTTGATACAGAAGAAAGTGAGTGACAGTTTCCAGTGGCAGGAAAGTCGATAGGCACAGGATACAAACCTAAGGTGATTGGTAAGAGAACCAGAGGGAGATAAGTTTTTTTAAAAAATACAGTGAGTTGTTACAGTCTGGAATGAAGCAGGCCCTATAGTAACATTCAAAAGGGGATTGAATAAATACAGGAGTTGGGGAATGTGCAGGGCTATGACGAAAGGACAGTGAGAATTGTGGGACTAACTGGAGTTCTTCCAAAGAGTCGGCACAAGAAGAATGGGCCAAATGGCCTCCTTCTGTAATCCAAGATGGAGATTGGGGAGGCGTGGGTTGGGGGTGAAATGTGAGGGGGTGGATGAGCATGTAGAGAGAGCTATTATAGTGTTGAAGCTTTTCCCACACAGAATAATGGTAATTCACAACAGAAATAAACATCCGTGGTTACAAGAATTGATGGGATTCCTATTAAATGAATCCCAGGATAATAGAAGGTGACAGTGGCTTTATTTCATCCAGTAATTCCCACGTTAGGGAGCGACTCAATAAACCAAGTGAAGAGGTCGCAGGATTAAGGAGATTATTGGAGAGCATACAAAAACATGTGTTCTCAATGGGACCAAAACTTTACTCACTTGAGACTGAATCAGTTTAAAAATAACGTGGTAAAAGCAAAGAACTGCGGATGCTGGAAATCCAAAACAAAAACAGAAACAGAAATACCTGGAAAAACTCAGCAAGTCTGGCAGCATCGGCGGAGAAGAGCACAGTTGACGTTTCGAGTCTTCATGACTCTTCATCAGAACTGATTGAAGGGTCATGAGGACTTGAAACGTCAACTGTGCTCTTCTGCTGCCAGACCTGTTGAGTTTTTCCAGGTATTTCTGTTTCTGTTAAAAATAACGTGGGATCTTTTCCTTAATATTTCAGAACATACAACAAACCTGACAACCTGCAAATTGCTTTCTCTCTCACCTATTTTCCCCTAGTCAATGTATTGACTGGAGCTAATACAGCCTCTCTCTATACTCTCAGTCCCCCAACTTTATCACTCTCTGCTCTCTCCCAATAAAGAAAATATAGTGTAGAGTGGGTCACAAGAGGTTACATCAGCTAAAGCAGCCCATCTTAAAACATAGCAATATCTTGGCTTTCCACAATCTGTAACTCAGCCTTTGAAAAATGAGGTTTGGGATATAGAATCATAGAATGGTTACAGCATAGGAGGCAACAATTCAGCCCCTTTGTGACTGGGTTTGCTTTCTTTAAGAGCAACTCAACAAGTCCCACTTGCCCACCGGCCTGTGAACTTCTCTTCAAATAATCATCCAAATCTCTTCCGAAAGCCTCAATTGACACTCCCTCCACCACACATTCAGGCAGTGCATTTCAGATCCTAACCACTCGCTGCGTGTAATTCCATTACTCTGTCGGTTGAGTGGGGAACATCGCCTGAAAGTTGGAGCCAAATTATCGATCTTGTAGGGGTGAAATTAAGAAACACTTTTACGCCCAAAGGGTGGTGGAAGTTTTGGAACACTCTTCCACAAACTGCTGGGTCAATTGTTAAGTTTAAATCTGAGGTCAATAGACTTCGGTTAACCAAAAGTATTTAGGAATATGGGGCAAAGGTCCATGTGGAGTTCAAACACAGATTAACCACAAACTCACCGAATGGCATAACAGGCTCGAGGAAGCCTCAGAACAGGCCACCTCCCATTCCTATACTTGGGAAGAAACTTTGGACCAACAGCAGTCACAAGCAGTTAAAATGAAGATCAACCTGATCAAGGATTACTAGCTCACCAACCTAGCTCTAGGACATGTATAAACCTGTGTTCACAAGCCCTGGTTCAATATCCTGCCCAACATGATGGACGTGCAACATTAAAGCAAAAAAAAAAAGCAGAAATTCTTAACAGTGGAGTGAAATTCATGTTTCATTCGATAAACTTTATTGTTCGATCACGGGATGTGGGCACCACTGGCAGGCTCAGCGTTTGTCGCCCATCTCCAATTGCCCTGGAGATAATTTAAGAGTGAACCACATTACTGTGGAAGTGGAGTCACATGTAGGCCAGAGCAGGTAAGGGTGGCAGGTTTCCTTCCCTAAAGGACATTGGTGAACCAGATGGGATTTTATGACGTTTGATGATAGTTTCACCGTTCCATTTCAGAGGCTAGTTTTCAATTCCAGATTTTTAAAAAATGGATTAATTAAACTGAAATTCCACAGCGGGATTTGAACCCACGGGTGGGCAGTAAAATCCCATGGGCGTAAAAATTCTGCCCATTGCCAATAGATAAGCCTGGGCCTCTGGATTACTAACCCAATGACATTACCACAATGACACCAAGATTCATCCAATTTCCAATTGGCTGGAGGATGGACCAATAGTGAGAGTGTGGAGGCGAGGCAGAGGGGTCAGACATACATCCAGCCATGGCAACCCAGCCGGAGAGGGAAATTGACCTTGGTATTTCTACCTCTGAAAGCACAATAGCACCAACAGATATCGCAGCCTTCATTATTTTCTGGTGTATGCAATTGTTTTTCACCATTATGGAAGGTTCCATACAGAAATTACCAATATGTGCAGTTACCCCAGTGTCGCCTGCTCTCTAAAGGCAAAACACTCAACGCAGTCATCATTTGAAGCAAATTAATCTGCATTTTCAACTCATGTCTGCAACAGAAGACAGAGATATATTTAAAAAAAATCAAATTTGTCCAATAAACCAGCAACCAGCTTCCAGGCCTCCTCAATCTGTTTCAAATGCGGAATCACTGGGAATGGGTTCCTCAATGCAGCAGTGAGCCAAATTAAAAGCTCACTAGGAATCAGTGTGCTGGAAACAATAATGGCATTTATGTAGCATTTAACACTGCAAAACAGCCCAAGACGCTTGACAGGAGTGATCACACAGAAATTTGACACCTAAGCCACACAACTAAGAGCTCGGTCAAAGGTTTTAAGGAGCATCTTGAAGCAGGAGAGGTTTAGGGAGGGATTTTAAGAGCTTAGAGCCGAGGCAGTGTCACAAATGGCTGGATGATGAAAATTGGAGAATGCACAAGGCAGCAGAGTTAGAAGAGTGCCAAGATCTCAGGATTATGGGGCTGGAGGAGGTTACAGAGATAGGGAGGGAGCGAGGCTACAGAAGGATCTGAACACAAGGCACTGCCCAACGAGCTCGGAAATTCAGTCTTGGTCAATAGCAGACACTGTCACCTGGTTAGATGCAGCCAGTGATCCCGATCCTTCGGGAAGATTCATTTGCGTAGACACTAGCAACTGATCAATTGGCCCTGCTGTGTCATCCAAACATGTCAGAGTACTGAAACAAAAACAAAAATAGCTGGAAAAGCTCCTGCAGGTCCGGCAGTATCTGCAGAGAGGAAGACAGTTAACATTGAGATTTCACGCATCCTCAGTACTTTGCTTTTATGTCATAGTACTGTCTAGTTTCACACAGGAAAAACCATTTGGGTAAACGGCCAAGGGTCTGGAAATAGCTGTGGAACCATGCTTGTATTAGATACGTCCCAGATTAGGAGGGATAACAAAAATGTATCTCCTCTTAAAACAACAATTCATTTGGAATTTGTAGATAAACTGACTTCATTAGTCAAGAGTTGACTGGCTTCGCTCCAAGTGCATCTGTGGGCTATTTCTGTGCCCATAAAACTTCACAATCTTTCAACAGGGGACAATACAAAACAATTGTCTTTGAAACAAATATTTGTCTCCTTCACATGAAGACTAACTCCTATAAAAGGGTTACAGTGAAACTCCCCTCACACTCTCACCACTCCCAGTCTAAATAAAGAGAAAGGCGGGGACTACAAAGTTCTGTTGAGCAGCTGTGGTAAATCATTGCTTTGTGAATGTCTGTACACTGGCTTTACTCAATCTCCAGGTTAACAGCAGTCACACAGGCCCAGCATTCAGTGCACAACAAAACTGAGGTCATGTCACAGTACGAACTTCAACCCTCTGAAACGCATATTCGAATTACATTAGTATTTTCTTGAGCATTAAGGGATTATGGATACTGAGTGGAAAAGTGGAGCTGAAGCAAGTCAGCAATGATCTTACTGAATTGTGAAGCAGGTCAACTCCTGCTCCTTATTTTAAGCAGAGCAAGTTTACAGTTTGAAACCACACCTACTTTAAAAAAAAAGTGCTCTGCATTGTTCCTCGTTCAAACAATCGAGCTCAAGTCAAATTTTAATGCCAAATGAACCAAGGTGAATTAAAAGTTGTGTTAATTTTTTGGTTCATTCAGCACCCATTAGTTACAGTGAAAACCAGCACAAAGCTGAAGGGACGCTATGATGATGGTAGCTCAGCACTTGCCAACATTTCAACTGGGCATCTTAAACCAAAGATAAGTTCTGTTGAAGGGTCATGAGGACTCGAAACGTCAACTCTTTTCTTCTCCGCCGATGCTGCCGGACCTGCTGAGTTTTTCCAGGTAATTCTGTTTCTGTTTTTAACTTAAACGAAAAGTTAGACTACACCATTTGCAATGAAGCAAAACAGGTTTAGCCTTTCCCTTAGCAGGAATATGTCGTAGATGGTTTGTTTACATAGCCTGAATGTTTAATCCATTTCTAATAAGGCTGCAGGAACAAGGAAACAAATAACATTTGCAGCAAGTAACCTTTTATATTCACCTGTGGGAGGAATTGGGACAACTGCAGTGAAGTGTTACATGGTAGAAAAGTATCACTGAAACTGGAAAAAAAATCCATAAAAGACAGTGCTGAGACCAGCCTTGTAATATAGTGCAGAAACCGGGGCAACATTAAGAGGGGAACAATGACTAGATACTAATGAGATGCAGAGGTCAAGATGGATATGTGGAGGAACGAGAAAGGGCAAAATCAGAAACCAGCACTTAAGGGGGGGTCAGTGATTGTGGGAGCATTAAATTAAGTAGTCGAGGAGGAGGGTGGGCGAGGGCGAAGAGCGAGAGGGCGCGGGAGAGAGAGAGGGCGCGAGAGAGAGAGAGGGCGCGAGGGGGGGAGAGAGAGAGGGCGCGAGGGGGGGAGAGAGAGAGGGCGCGAGAGGGGGAGAGAGAGAGGGCGCGAGAGGGGGAGAGAGAGAGGGCGCGAGAGGGGGAGAGAGAGAGGGCGCGAGAGGGGGAGAGAGAGAGGGGCGCGAGAGGGGGAGAGAGAGAGGGCGCGAGAGGGGGAGAGAGAGAGGGCGCGAGAGGGGGAGAGAGAGAGGGCGCGAGAGGGGGGAGAGAGAGAGGGCGCGAGAGGGGGAGAGAGAGAGGGCGCGAGAGGGGGAGAGAGAGAGGGCGCGAGAGGGGGAGAGAGAGAGGGCGCGAGAGGGGGAGAGAGAGAGGGCGCGAGAGGGGGAGAGAGAGAGGGCGCGAGAGGGGGAGAGAGAGAGGGCGCGAGAGGGGGAGAGAGAGAGGGCGCGAGAGGGGGAGAGAGAGAGGGCGCGAGAGGGGGAGAGAGAGAGGGCGCGAGAGGGGGAGAGAGAGAGAGGGCGCGAGAGGGGGAGAGAGAGAGAGGGCGCGAGAGGGGGAGAGAGAGAGGGCGCGAGAGGGGGAGAGAGAGAGAGGGCGCGAGAGGGGGAGAGAGAGAGGGCGCGAGAGGGGGAGAGAGAGAGGGCGCGAGAGGGGGAGAGAGAGAGGGCGCGAGAGGGGGAGAGAGAGAGGGCGCGAGAGGGGGAGAGAGAGAGGGCGCGAGAGGGGGAGAGAGAGAGGGCGCGAGAGGGGGAGAGAGAGAGAGAGGGCCCGAGAGGAGGAGAGAGAGAGGGCGCGAGAGGGGGAGAGAGAGGGGGCGCGAGAGGGGGAGAGAGAGAGGGCGCGAGAGGGGGAGAGAGAGAGGGCGCGAGAGGGGGAGAGAGAGAGGGCGCGAGAGGGGGAGAGAGAGAGAGAGGGCCCGAGAGGAGGAGAGAGAGAGGGCGCGAGAGGGGGAGAGAGAGGGGGCGCGAGAGGGGGAGAGAGAGAGGGCGCGAGAGGGGGAGAGAGAGAGGGCGCGAGAGGGGGAGAGAGAGAGGGCGCGAGAGGGGGAGAGAGAGAGGGCGCGAGAGGGGGAGAGAGGGCGTGAGAGGGGGAGAGAGAGAGGGCGCGAGAGGGGGAGAGAGAGAGAGAGAGGGCCCGAGAGGGGGAGAGAGAGAGAGGGCGCGAGAGGTGGAGAGAGAGAGGGCGCAAGAGGGGGAGAGAGAGAGAGAGGGCCCGAGAGGGGGAGAGAGAGAGAGAGGGCCCGAGAGGGGGAGAGAGAGAGAGAGGGCCCAAGAGGGGGAGAGAGAGAGAGAGGGCCCAAGAGGGGGAGAGAGAGAGAGAGGGCCCGAGAGGGGGAGAGAGAGAGAGAGGGCCCGAGAGGGGGAGAGAGAGAGAGAGGGCGCGAGAGGGGGAGAGAGGGCGCGGGAGGCAATGTGGTGGTGTGAGTAATGGAGGTGGGAATACCAGGATAAAGGAGAAGAGCGAGGTCTAACACAAATGGAAGAATGAGGTGGTGGGAGACTTAAATACAGCGGAATTGGAAGAGGAATGAGTAACTGACGGGAGGAGAGGGAGAAGGGTGATCAATAGCATAGTGGTGATCCCAAATAAAAGGGCAGAAGCCAAAAGAGCCGCCTGCTAGTCAGTCACCAGGTAATTGCATCACCATGAACATTCAGCTAATTCATCATTTAGAACAACCAAGTTTACTACCCTACCAATTTCACCAACCAACAGTTTAATTAAACTAGGCTTCAGACACCTCTGATATTAGCATTATCTATTTTCAAGTGTATGGCAGGGCACGAAGGCAGCAAAAGAGATGAAGAAATACTTTGTAATCCTATCGAACTCATCTCTGCAATGCTGGAAGCACATTAATTTATTGCTAAGCAATTGACACAATGATGGGGCTCAAAGTATGATGAAACTAAGCTGCCACTATAAAGTAAGTTATAGCTTTGAAAGTATTTAATCACCATTGTGAGGTTGTCGTCTTGGCAACATAAGCAGCCCCCCAATCAGCGCCACCTCTAAAACATTTGCATAACGTCACACTAGCAATTCAACACCTACAGCATCACCACTACAGGAACACAAACAGGAAATTTCAGCCCTGAGGAAGATTCGTATGGATGTGAAATGTTAGCTCTGTTTCTCTCTCCACAGGCGCTGCTGAGTTTTTCCAGCATTTTGTGTTTTTATTTCAGATTTCCAGCATCCGCAGTATCTTGCTTTCATCTGCCTGAAGAAAGCCCAGGTATAATTTTGAGACGGCAGTCCTCCTAAACAGTGCAGTTTTGCAGATTTTACTCATCTGATCCGTGACAGAGAGGATATCAGAGAGATAGGGAACCATGAGAGCAGCCTCTAATGGAACCATAAAGGTTTACTGGACACAAGGAGGCCACTCAGCCCATTGCACCTGGCCAGCTCCCTGCTCCAACAATTGAAAACTAATTCCACCATCCCACCCTGGAAGCTGGAAAATCAGGCAACTATTTAACATGGAGTCTGGTTTATTATTGGAATTAACATGGCAAAATAGCTCTCTCAAGTAAGAATGGCCAGAGGTCAGTTGGTAGAGTTAAGGAAGACCATCAGTGCCTTCCATGTCTAGGGTGGATCTGGTTTCTCTCATCAGTAAAACTGGAACAAAAACAGGGCTTGCCAGACATGAGGTGAAGCTACCTCCAACAAGGTAAAATATCCCAAAGTACATAACCACGGACCATAACTAGACATTATGACACCAAGTCACATAGGAAGATATTAGTACAGGTGACCATAAAGGTTGACCAAAGAGGTAGGTTTAAGGAATGCCTTAGAGGAAAGAGACAGGAAGGTTTACAGAGGGCATTTCAGAGTTCATGCCCTTAGCAGCTTGGCCAAACAATGTAAAGGCAAAGGCTCCATCACTCAGCATTGCTCTGATGAAGGCTCACACCTAAAACTTATCTCCTTAGACACTATTGAACTGGTTGAATATTTCCAGCATTTGCAACGCATTTCAGTTTATCTATTAATTTAATCTACTGTAAGTTATATTCAGAAAATTCTATGCTGGGTGGGTCTTAAGCTTAAAGAGCATCATTAGGATGGTTCTCTCATATATATAAATAAAAAGCACCACAGGAGGCCATTCAGCCCATTATGTCTGTACTAGCTCTTTGAAAGCGCTGCCCAATTACTCCCATTCCCCCCGTTCTTTCTCCACAATCCTGCAAATAACCCCCACAATCTGTCTTCACGTATCTACTTAGTTATGAATGTGCATGCAGTTGCTGCATCTTTATTCATAGAACCAGACTAAGAAATCACCACACTGCATACCAAACAGTGATTTGATATGTCGAGGGTTACAGCATCATACCAACCACACAGTAGACTCCGCAGCCCTGAAAATAATCTCAACTCTATTGAGGTGGAGACACATGACCAGGGGCAGGGGTAGGGGGAGTAGTGAAGAGAGGAAAAGGATAGAACAGCACCCACTGCACAAAATAAACAGTTTAACGTACAAGGTAACCATAGCTTCTGGGTTCTGCCGTGGGTGAAAAATTAAAGAAAATCAAACAGCTGTAACAGGAAAT
The DNA here is from genome assembly GCA_026770705.1 of Isurus oxyrinchus. NCBI lineage: Eukaryota > Metazoa > Chordata > Chondrichthyes > Lamniformes > Lamnidae > Isurus > Isurus oxyrinchus. Next base: position 25,406,889 of record JANJGN010000029.1, read on the forward strand.
TGTTAATTTAATAGTGCAAACTTAAAACAATCAAACAGAGCACACATTTCAGAAATAAAGGCAAAATACTGTGGATGCTGGAAATCTGAAACAAAAACAAAAAGTGCTGGAAAAACTCAGCAGGGGTCTGACAGCATCTGTGGAGAGAAAGACAGAGTTAACGTTTCGAGTCCGTATGAAGTTAACTCTGACTTTCTCTCCACAGATGCTGTCAGACCTGCTGAGTTTTTCCAGCACTTTTTGTTTTTGTTACACATTTCAGAAAACCTGCCTTCCCTACTCGTCCCAAACCAGAGACAATCCCGAACACCAATCTCTCCCCCAACCTACCCAGCCCAAAGCCGTTCAACCTCTTTCCCCTGTTATACTGCTAACTACCATTAGTGCAACCATTTTAAGGAACATCACCTCTAACTGCACAGCCAACTAAAACAGAAGATAACTTAGCAATATATGGTGGCTTGAGGAAGCCCAAACTTTTACATCAAGGGCTTTGAAAACATGAGAAATGGCACAAAGTTTGTCACATCTCAAGACAGGAAAGGTGGCAACAGAAGGGCAATTAGGAATGGGCAATAAATGCTGGTCTAGCCAGCAATGCCTCCATCCCGTGAACAAATGAAAAAAAAAATGGCCAGGAGTTATAAATTGCTGAGGTAGTCCTTCACTCTCACTAAGTCTCTCTAGTAGCTGTTTGTAACTGTCTGCAAATGTAGCAGAGTGCTGAGGGAGTGCTGCTTTGCCAGAGGTGATGTGTTTCAGCTGTGATATTAAAACACCCATTGGTTTAGGTGGGTTCAATGAGACTCCATAGCTATATTCTCTAAGAACAACAATGAGCTCTTCCAGTGTCCTGGTCAAAATCTGAAAAAGAAAGTTGCAACATTTTCTGTTATACAGTACCTGGGGGTTTCCTCTTAATTTTACAGTGACATGAACTAGTAATGGCACATTAATAGGTCAGCTTTCAGATAAATGAGTGACAAAACAGACTCAAGGGCCTGAATGGCCTATGCCTGCTCCTACTATTAAGAAAGCGTCAGCTTGGCTCAGTGCTAGCCTCAGTCAAGAGGAATCATGTGTTCAGTCAAGGCAACTCCAAGGCTTTGTCAAACAACAAATGCTGGACTGAGGGAGTGCTGCTTTGCCAGAGGTGATGTGTTTCAGCTGTGATATTAAAACACCCATTGGTTTAGGTGGGCTCAATGAGACTCCATAGCTATATTCTCTAAGAACAACAATGAGCTCTTCCAGTGTCCTGGCCAACAATGAACCTTCAGCAAACACCATCAAATCACATGAACCTATCACTTAGTTCATTCGCTGTTTGTGGGACTTTTGTGTGTGCAAATTGGTTGTCAGGTTTGGCAGCATTACACAGTGGCTGTAGTGCAAAAGTGATTCACTGCTGAGGCCCCTTCAGGATGTGAAAGATGCTATAAGAGATGAAAGCTTGTTTTGTTTTTTCCCCCAACCAGAAACAACCAGACTTATCTAAGTAGGGAAAAGAAATTAAATAGCTTGAAAAAGGTTCAAAAATCTTAATCCCAAGAACAGTGCCTTCTCAAATCTCCAAGCAATGAGGCGTGCAGATTTAAATGTTATCAGAACAGGGCAAATTGCACCTCCCTTTCTGAAGCAGCTGGCAGAGAATAGCATAATATCAAATGATGGCCAAGCAAAAATATTCTTCATAAACCTGTGGGATGACTAAGCAGCAAACTGCAAGCTTGTTCCACACCATATGGATTAGGAACTTCAACAGGTCTGCAGTGCTGATAAGAACACAGCCAAAACTTTGCACCTTCACAAGAAGTGATGACACCTGCTCATCCCTGAATGACGTGTAAGTGTTTAGGTACCATGGAAAGTTTCTTTTCTCCAAAATTCCTTCTCAGAATGTGGGCATTGCTGGCTAGGCCAACGTTTATTGCCCATCCCTAATTACCCTTCAGATGGTGGTGGTGGGCTGCCTTCTTGAACCATTGCAATTGATGTGGTGTAGGTGCACCCCAGTGCAGTGGAGGAGTTCAGGATCTGACCTCATGGTGATGAAGGAGCAGCGATATAATTCCAAGTCAGGATGGTAAGTGACTTGGAGGGGAACTTGCAGGCTGTGGTTTTCCTTTGTGTCTGCTGCCCTTGCCCTTCTAGACGGTAGAGGTTGTCGGTTTGGAAAGTGCTGTCAAAGGAATCTTCTTCACAGAGTTTATGCTGGAGAAAAGAAATGGTACAAGTGCACCTACCATGTCGTTGCTCAGGCCTAGTCAAAGGGCACTATGACATATCAAGTATGGGTATGGCGAGGGTAGAGAGATAGTGGTTAAATGTTCCTGATTGTGGGAGAGTATATGCACCACTTATGTGGTGAGACATGCACTGAAAACAAATTAATGTAGAAAAAAAACTACCTTAATAGTTTGCATTGTCAAACTTAACATTATACAAATTGTTTTAATTGTGTATGTGTCTCAGAGCAGCACTGTGAGGTGGGGGTTAATGGTCCAGTGAAATTCTACTCTATTGCGCAAGGAAGGAATTAATTAGATAAAATGAATTATTCCCATGTTTGATGTGGGGAAATAAACATGATATTGACATTGATATTTAGAAATGTATGAATGTGCTGTATGGTTCTATGAAGCTTTGGATAAGGATTGCTTAGCCCTATTGACTTTTTGGTTGATAAACAAGATTTGTTATTAGCAACAAGAGATGTATACAAATTAATGGGAATGCTAACTCAACCTTTTTATATGCCCATCAAGGCTACACAGTAAGCAAAACAGCTCAAAGGCAAAAAGGTTAGATATTCCTTCCAAGATTTTTAAAAGCATATAAAGATGCAACGTTGTTATTTTGCTCTTTACTTCAAATACACGATTTAACCATGTGACAGCTTACACCAATATAACGTTTGCCTGTTATCAGTTTTCATTTTTTTGAAAATTAAAAATTAAATCAGTTTACAATGCAAAGCCAAAGAGCTACAAAATAGAATACTAACTGAGCAAGAGTTTAATTCACCTATTATAAATTAGCAGTATTCCCTTTTAAATCTAGGTTAGTGTTAAGTTCAAGAAATCGGAAAAGGAAAACTTCCAAAAAGGTGGAAGGAGGCTCAAGCAGGACAGACAATGGCATAGACAACCCCTTGGGTTGAATAGCCTGTTTCCGAGCTGTAAAATTCAATGCAGCTGCACGTTAATATTGTCACAGTGAACTGTTCAGATCTAGTAGTACTAGGCAGAGTTTAGTTTGAAGATAAGTAGCCTGTGCCTATGGAACAGGCAATGAGTTGATTTATAGTGAAAGGCCAAGCACCAAAGATACCAAACATCAGCTTATCCAACAAAAAGAATAAAAGGTCTAATGTGCCAGGGACAGATGTGCTAAAGAACAGGCTAATTAAGCAGAGCATGAGCATTTCATTATACAGCCACTGAGCCCATTCACCTGCTAAGGCTAACTGATTGTATATCACCCCTTGACACAGCCTCCTCAGCTCTGCTCTCTGGATACTGTTGTAGGCATCTCTATCAAATATCTGATAAAGCAGTTTTATGTATTTGTTTTAACGTTAACTGTTTTCATTCCATTCTCATCCTCCCCTTCCAGACAATCCACAAAAACAGTGCAGATTTAGAGGCAGTCAAAAATCATGAAGGGCAAAAGTAAATAAATGTTTATAGTAGCTGTAGGGCTGGTAAGCAAAGGGCGCAGATAACTGGCAAAAGAGCCAGAGAGAAGATGGAGAACTTTTTTTAAAAAACACAATGAGTTATTGTAATTTGGAATGTGCTGCCTGAAAGGGAATCAGATTCAACAATAACTTTGAGAGTTGAATAAATATGCAAATAGGAAAAACGTGCAGAACCTTGAGTAAAGAGCAGGGGGAGTATGACTAAATAGACAGCTGTATGACTAAATAGACAGCTCTTTCAAAGAGCCAGCACAGGATAAAAGGCTTTCTTCAGCACTGTATAACATTCAATAGTTCTGTTTGCTCCAGTGAAGCTTCGACTCAGCTGCTCTGATGCACAGTGATGCAAATTTCCTACATCCTATCACTAAAAAACATGCAGGTCATAAAAATTTTCAAAACACACAGGAGGAAAACATTTCCTATAAAGCAGTGCTCTGATCAGACAATTCAGATGCAGATAAGCACTTTAAGCAGATGAACTCTGAGGAGTAAGGAAGAACTGAATGACCAGGTCCTTTTCACGGGATTAAGTCACATGGTAAACCGTTGTTCCTTTCAAACAAGGAAAGTACATGGAGCAGATACTGTGCAGAATTTCATTACAAATTATAGCCTTACATTAACAAAAGGAGGCTGTGCTATCATTAAGCCACTGACGAGCTCTCTTTTGTGGGGTTAGCTACATTGCTCCAACCCTTCAATATAATAAATATCCTTCCCCCTGGATATTGCAAAGGCGTCAGCATATATCATACAGTACAGTGTTATAAATAAGATTCTTTAGTGTGCATTTGGTACCTAATAAAGGTAGGGGATTTTAGAAAAAATAATGCTCTCAATTCATGTCAACAGAGATAGACTACCACCATAGCTTTATACGTCTTATATCCCACTCCAGTGACTTGAGTGTAAAATGCAGGCCAACATTCCATATAGCACTGAGAGTGTGCAGCACTGTCAGAACTGTCTATCAGATGGAACGTTAAACCAAGGCCTCATTGCCAAAGATCCTGTGTCACTACTTTGAAGAGCAGGGCAATTCTCCCCCGTGCCCTAGTTAATATTTATCACTCACCAACATCAATAAAACAGGGGACGTGGTCATCACATTGCTGATTGTGGCAGCTTCCATGCTCAAGTTGGCTGCCATGTTCTCTACATCACAACAGTGAATACATTTTTTAAAAAAAAGACTACTACTTAATTGGCTGTAAAGTGCTTTGGGACTTCCTGAGGTTGTGAAAGGTGCCATGGAAATCCAAATCTTGCGTTTCAGAACGCTTCACCAAGGTATAATCAAGACTGGAGACTCGCAATTGTTAAGACTGTGTTGTTGGGTGCTTATTTTCAGTTTGAACATTTCACACACCCACCATCACCTTTCACCAAAATCCTCGTTAACAGCATCTTTAAATGGTAATTAAATTAAATTTGAGGATGGAAAGTGCGCAAAGTGATCACAAGTACCTCACAGTTTGATACAATCGCATGACTGGAGCCTACTATTTAAACCAGTGTTGGGCAGTTTAAACGGTGTTAGCCCATGCGCAGGCACATAATTGTCTTGTTAACAACGAGAGAGAGGAACTTCATGTAACTCGCATTTATACACTGCAAGCGAAGCATTTTGAGATGCTTGGCAAGCACGATAAGCCGTTATATAAATGCAAGTCTCTTATTCTTTAAAAAAAAAAGTATATTCTCTCCTATCAGCACAGCTTCCTAATTCTCTGCCTCAACAGGTAGTGATGTTTGGTATCCAAAACTGGAACATCAGTACAAACAAAAAAATAAACTAATAAAATATACCAGTTAAGACCATATTTTAAAGTGTTCTAGTGGTGTGGAGGATCCCTAGTGTATTACCATACTGAGGCGTGCAACTAATTTTTTTGAAAACTGCAGCTTACAAAACATAGACTGAATTCACATCTTCACAAAGGATTTTTTTCTCCCCAACCCACCCCAAAAACTTATAATTCCCATAAACACGTCTGCAAAAATATATTAAAAATAACTTCTTTGTATAGTCCCATCACAGGAAAACTCTTTCAAAATTCTGGCATCCATGTATACAGACACCATCAGCACACCACAATATGGCACCCAAAAGGTACTCAAGTATTTGCCTACAAAAAACAAGAGAGTCTAAAACAAGCAATTATTCGTCAGTCCAACTGTACAAAATCATCCAGAAATATTCTTGTAAAAAGTAACCCAGCACCCAGTGTCCTAAAATTAGCATATCTTCTATGTATTTTTTTCTTAAAAACGACCCTTCTAGTGAGCTTGTACAGTCTAAGTGATGGTGTCCAGTGATTATCGTCCAGCCTTCGCATCTCCAATGGCACCCCAGACATCGAAGACAAACTCATCAGGGAATGCAAAATCACCGAGTTCCTCATCGAGTGCCTGTGCAAACTCATCTGGATTCTTTTTGTTTTTGCCAAGGTCCACCATGGTAGCAGCTGTGAGAAACAGAAGCAGAGAGAATGAGTTAAGACAGCCAGAGGCCCAGACACAAAGACCCTTGCCATGTTGCCAATTTCTCTCTGCTGTCCGGGAGGCTAGTTTGTAGGTTCCTACGCAAACAAATGGGAGACGGCGGCTTCAATTGAGTCCAGACAACTTGAAATTATATTGCACCGTTACCATAGTAAACATTCCCAGGAGCATTATCAAGCAAAAGTTGGCACTGAGCCACAAAAGGATTTTGCGACTGCAATGTGACGAAAATGGCAACACTCACCATCATTACTCCACTGAAACAGACAGCAACTTCTGGAGCTCACATATGCATCAACTTCTATTTATGTAGTGCCTTAAATGCAATAAATTGTCCCAAAGTGCTTCAAGGGAGCATAATAAAACAATGTATGGCACCGAGCCACATAAGGAGATATTAGGAGAGATGGCCAAAAATTTGGTCAAAGAGGTTGGTTTTAAAGAACATCTTGAAAGAAAGCAAGCAAGATAGAGAGGCTGAGGTTTAGGGATGGTATTCCAGAGCTTGGGACCTAGGCAATTGAAGGCAACCAGTGGGACAGTGAATAAAATCGGGAAAACGCCTATAGAGACCACCTTAAAGGAGGAGAGATGGGCAGAGAGGGTTAGGGAGGGAATTTCAGACTTTGGGACCCTGGCAGTTTAAGTCACAGCTGTCAATGGCAATGAAAATAGGAGATTTGCATGAAGCCAGAAGTTAGGGAGTGCAATGAGGGTTGTAGGACTGAGGATCAAGGGGTGGAGGGGGGTCGGGGGAGAAAAGAGGAGGTTACACAGATAGTGAGGGGTGAGGCCATGGGTTGGGAAACATGGAGGAAAATTTTAAAATCAAGTTGTTGCTAGACTGGGAGCCAACACAGGTCAGCAAGTGTGTCAAGCAAGGGGAGGGAATATAACAGTTATTATGAAACACCATCATGCACTGACTGCACTAACATGCTCAGTTTCTGGGTTAGGTAAAACCAAAGAAAGGAATAAAATTCAGGTCTTCAATGGGAGTCGATCTTGCTGATTACATATTACCGTTAAATGGATGAGGAGGAGGAAGTGAGATAGATGTATGCCATTAATGATAAGATCATATCTTGTTTTGTGAGCCTTCCTAGAAATAGTATCCCCAGAGCTCTTCTGGAAGGTTTTATGGCGAAAAAAAAAAACAATCCCATTCTGAGGATGACGGACATTTTAAAAATCACTCAACTCTCCTTCCTATTCCCAAAAATAGTCTTTGCCTTCAAAATACTGGGTCAGAGTTAAAGAAGTTTCAGCAGGAGCCTTTGCTAACCGATTGAGTGGAATAATCGAGCTTGGGGAAGGGATGCTTTTAGTTAACATCACTCAGAAAATGCAGAGCTTTCCTGGCATCAGGTTTGTGATACTATCAAGTCAATTTTATTCCTTCTCTGAAAGTTAATGACTCCCTCAACTGAAGGATAGTGAGTCCACATATTTCCTCATTGTAAAAGCATCATTATAACACCAAATCATTTATCTTCAATGACCATTTTACTTTCTGCCTTGTACTGCATCGCTTCTTTCCTCTTCATCACACAAGGCAAATAGGAACTGCCCCTTGAGCATTGTTGGATGCCACCCTGTAATCAGCTGCTAAGATATGCAAATATGCATTCAAACAAAGACTTGTGCTAATTTTCTATGTTTCTGGCCAAATCCTTCACCTCGTACAGCCAGGATATCTATTCCAGATACTATTCAATGACCTGCCTGAAAGATATACGTATAGGGAAGTTCAAGGTCAGAATTAGGCTCCAGCTCTCAGGCTTTCCCATCAGCCTGGTTGCGCTGCCTTGCCAACGCTCACTCAATGGCCTTGAGTACAAGAAATATCAGTATTGATGAGTTTGAGAGGATGCTGACACCCACAAAACCTGTACCCGGAGAGCAGCACCTTTGAGAAGCAGCAGGGAAAGATAGGGGAAGTAGGAGTTACATATCTAATCCTATATAAGCACACATAAAAACTCAAGAGTTTTCTTTTCAAAGCCCCAAATCAAAACTGATGTCCATCTGTGACACAATAAGAGAGTCAACGCTGGAAGCAGATCACAAACTTGGCTTGGAATTTATTGGGGAGCCAGCCAGTTTCCAAGGAGCCTAGAAGGAAGCTAACCAAATTTTAAAATTTTCTCATGAGTTAATCTCATCTGTGGGTTTGCTGGATCCATCAATGGAAAATCTTTTATGAGCAGATGAATGTTGATAAATGATAGTGACAAGGAGCAGGGGGTCCTGATTGATTTTGCAATCCTGCTATCAGATTGGCTCAGCTGGGAACACTCTTGCCCGAGTCAAAAGGCTGAATGCCCAAAGTACTGCTTCAGAGCTGGAGCGCATAATCTACCGTAACGCTCCGCAGAAGTGGCGTCCTCGGGATGAGATGTTGCATTTCCATGTCCCTCTGGTTCAGTTAAGCATCAAAGATCCCATAGCACGATTAAACGATGAACTGGGAGCTTCCCCACTACCCCGCCCGTGTCTTGGCCAACATTGCCCATACAACAACCGGGAAGAACTGCTGGGTTTTTTTTTTTGGGAGCTTGCTATGCACGGATTGGCTGCTGTCCAACAGCCACTACGCTTCAAAGTAATTCTCTGCATGGGGTGTTTTGGGATGCTATGGTACCATGTTAATTCAACCTTTTGCTAAAAAGATTCCAAAACGAATAGGTTTGAAAAACCAAGCTGTCTCTCTCCCCCCCCGACCCCCCGCAACTGCCACCCTGCACCAGCACAAGACATGTTGAAACTGCATTAAAAGTAGCAACTCTATCCTTCAAGCCTTAGTGATGAAAAAATGCTTATCCCACTCCAAAAAAAAACATAATATAACTGTACCAATTTAGAAAAGTTTAATTTTAAACTAAAAACTAATTAAGTGAACTGCTATTCCTGCAGCACTATTTTTAAGAATACTGGTAAATATTTTAATGCAGATGAATGAGGATTATAACAAGCTGGTGTAGATAAGAGGGGCAGCAGGGGATAGATAGAATTCTACAGCAATAATCATGAAACAAGATGAATCTCTTGTGGCATCTGTCAAGCAACTTACAGGT